>JAODUH010068683.1:0-16666 GCA_027564835.1 Typhlichthys subterraneus
CTGGATCGGTTCGCAGCCGAGTGTGAAGCGGCTGGGATGAGGATTAGCACTGCTAAATCTGAGGCCATGGTTCTCAGTAGGAAACTGATGGAGTGCCTACTCCAGGTAGGGAATGAGTCCTTACCCCAAGTGAAGGATTTCTTTCTTTCTTTTTTTTTTTTTTGCGTCGAAAAGAGCCAGTTGAGGTGGTATTGGCACCTGGTAAGGATGCCCCCTTAGCGCCTCCCTAGGGAGGTGTTCCAGACATGTCCAGCTGGGAAGAGGCCTCGGGGAAAGCCCAGGACTAGGTGGAGATATTACATCTCCACATTGGCCTGGGAACACCTCGGGATCCCCCAGTCAGAGCTGGATAATGTGGCTCGGGAAAGAGAAGTTTTTGGTCCCCTGCTGAAGCTGCTGCCCCCGCAACCTGACTTCGGATAAGCGGATGAAGATGGATGGATGGATGGATGGATGGAACTGCATCCCAATATTTGTTATTCATTCCTTGGGCTTCTGTCCACGTATGTTTTATGTTTTGTGTGACAATTTTTGTTGCTTGAAACCAGAGGTGGAAAACCCATGTCCAGAAAAGTATAAACTCCTGCGTTTGGTGATGTCATCTACACTTCTTCTCAGAAATCACCTGGTTTCGTTCATGGTTGGCATTATTCATAATTTTTACCTTTGTATGTTATAGTATGCACTGAATGCCCGCATACAGTAGTTGTCTGCTAATATAAAGCCCTAGATACATTTGAACAGCTTTATCACCATCAGAAATGTGATGTTTGTGTACAGTGTAACCACTTTATAAGCTCTGCAAAAAAAATATTTGTACGTGAAACTCAGAAATATTACAGGGATCTGCAGCCACCTGCTGTTGATCTGTTGAGGGCACTGGAGATGACAAGATGCAAAGAATTATGGGAGTTTTGCATATAGGGACATACTACATGCCACATCATACTAAAGTGTTATAAGAAGAACCAAAGGTAATTTAACAAAATGTTCTCCGAACAGGCTTTATGTTTGTAGTTTTGTCTGGACCTGGTTTCTCCACCTCATGTCACAACAAATTGTCAAATGTTTGATCAGCGGTGGATGGGAGTTTCCTTCTGTCAGTGGGAGGTTTCATACAGGATGTTTCATGAATTGTATTGGGACATTTCTTAGCTAGCCTTGCGAGATCATCCTGACCTCACAAGCTCCAAATTAATTTACCTGATAGAATCAGTGTGGAACCCCTCAATGCAAAAGTCAATAGTCAATTTAAGTTTTGCCTAGAGTTATGACGTCAGCACACGTCATATTTTTAGCCGATTTGAAACACTTTGATTGGGTGAGATACTGTAAAGGTAGGAAATCCAGGACGTTTTATTAAAATGCATTTGCGTAACTCTTGAACTGAGGGCTTCTAGACTGATTCTCGCGGCGTTGAACCGTAGCTCACGAGATCAGGACGGTCTCACGCGGCTAACTGATGGGTGCGTTTGGTTTTTGCTTTGGTGAAGGGGGACCTCCTTATGCTCCTTCCTCTCTTTCCCCTGTCACCTCCTCCTCCTCGCCCGCTTTCCCCTAGCCGCCACAGCCGTCGCCGCCCAGGAGGAGAAGGGCGCCTGCTTCCGATTGGTCGGCTCGGGCAGGCAGTGTCTGCACCCGGTGTCGGCTCAGCTGAGTAAGCAGCTGTGCTGCTGCAGCGTGGGCAAGGCCTGGGGGTCCCGCTGTGAAAAGTGCCCCTCCCTGGGCACAGGTAAATCTCCCCCCCCCTCCAACATCTCACACCCCCAATATCACACACCCCCCAACATCAAACCCGGGCACAGGTAACCTTTTTATTACGCAACATCTAGATCTAGAGCATCTGAAATATCTATAGAATCTCACTGTACAATGATGGAATCTTCCTGGTGTTTTCTTATTGCTTCCTTATTCCGTCTGCATGCGTTCTGCTTTTAGAAGTACTTGTATTGCTACTACTACTATATTACTTCTAGAGGGATAATACCACAATGGTGTTGTGGTCAGTTTTCTTTCCTAGTGTAAGAACTTGTTTTGCATGTTTGTGTATCCATCATATTCCAAAGCGACCAATGTGCGCCGCCGTAACAACTACTCCAGTTTTTCACTTCCAGTCAATGCTCGGACAGCACAGGGAAACAAAGACCCGGACCCGTTACTGGTGCACTAGGAATCATGGGTAATATCCCTGATCAGGAATAAGGTGTATAGCGATGCTTAATTTTTTCTCACTGGACCTTGGAGTGTAAAACTCATACTTACCTGGCAGCGGAGATACCATGATAAAGAAGGTGGTTCACCCATAGCGATGCTCAGCCATTGCACATGCGAATTTCCCAAATGTGGGAATCTCGACTGCATCATTTCTGGTAATTTCTGGAGATGGCTTCTGTGAGCAGCGCAGACAGCTCTCTGTTTGCTGTGAGGAACATACCTGTGCATGTTGAAGGAAACCACGCCTTTCTGTTACGCAGAAGGAATTAATGCCCGGAACAAGCTTAAATCACGTCTGTTGACATTCAAGTCAGTTTAATTACAACCAGTGGTTACCAAACGCAATAAAAATCAAGTGAAACAAACTATAGGTAGAAACAAATTACACAGTAACACACACATTTCCCTAAACTGACTGAAATGCCAAAGATCAAAAATATGTTTTAAGATGATTTAAATGTCTCAATGGAGGACCTGCCTTCCCATTTTTCGCATTTTTGTCTAGGGGCTACAACTGAACGTTAACACAATGTTGCCTGACCCTGACACCCTTGGCCCAATTTCAATCAGCACCAATCCACTGCTTTTGTTCGATTTGCGTTGTTGCCAGATTCTCCCGGTTGCCGGTCCTAGAGTTTTCTGCCCAGTAGAATATACAGTAGAGTGGCGCAAAATGAATGGAGGGTGTCAAGAGAGAACTGGCTGGAAAGGAAAAGGTCAACTTGATTAACACGACCAGCCTGGGGTCCTGTGGAGATGGCATTTCCTTTCTGAGACCAACCGTGGTACAGTATAGAGTCGCTGTGGAGGAGTTTACACCTCAATATTGAGGTGGTGATTTTTTTCAAATGCAGTACAACAGTATTTCCTTGAAAGAAATAGGAAAGTTCCCAGGGTGCTTATCGAATGTTATGTTGCAATCATTGTTATTTTTATTTCAATGCTTCCATTAGTCGTTTTAATTTTGTGTAATTGAATTTTTATGTAAGCAACATCAAGACCCTTTAAGTAAATGCTCCCAAAATGTTGTTGTAGGTGGGTTTCCAAACCAAAGAAAATTCTCCATTCCTATTGTCAAAATGTACCATGTTCCTTAAAAACCTTAATACTACAACTGGTTCTAAAACTATGAATTGGGATTTTTAGTTTATCATATTGTGTATTTAATTTTTTTTTAGTGTTTTATATTCTTTTTTTGTTTCATAGTATTTTATATATATTTTTCTTATTTTTTAAATTGTATTTATTTAAATATAATTTCTCTTTATTGTTCAGCCAAGTTTAAAGAGATCTGTCCTGGTGGTATTGGCTACACTGTCCTGCCCAAGCCACCTGTACACAAGCCAGTCATCATCCACCGAGAGCCTGTGGCCGTTCCCGTTCTGCTCCCACTTCCGACACCAGAGAGACCAGTGGAGGCTTTTGGGGACCCCGAGGTGTCTGTTCCAGGTGAGCTATGTTGTTGTTTTATTTGCTACCAGGTGAGATATGTTGTTGTCTTATTGGCTACCAGGTGAGATATGTTGTTGTCTTATTGGCTACCAGGTGAGATATGCTGTTGTCTTATTGGCTACCAGGTGAGATATGCTGTGTTATTTGCTAGATGGCAAATAGATGGTTTCAGCCTCTTCCATCCATTAGCACTATGTCACATTTCAACTCTGTGCTGAACGTCTGATGCATAGACCCTCGTAAGCTCGACTGAGTTTCCGGAAGTGAGGAAGTCCATTTTCATTGGCTGTTAGCATTGTCACTCACAAAGTCTGCATCCATAATTCTGGTGCTAGTGCTTTATTTACTAATTTCAGTGTTTAATCATCAACCGGCTATGGTTGTAGGCTACTACAAGTAGGCTACTACTTATCAAACAGATTTACAAGACTCAGCGGATTCCTCATTGTACGTTTAACGTCTGAATTGGTCATTGGTCATTGTGCATGTCAATCAAAATACCTCTCGTGTCAAGTAAACAGATCTTGACACAGTTAATCAACGCTGTGTCCCAGACTTTACATAGTAAGGGCTGGCTCTGCGATACTAGCCAATACTGTCACTTATGCTGCGATTCCAGATATTCCGGATATTTCCCAGTAAAAATGTCAGATTTCTGACCTCAAAGCATTCCAAGTGCATGGCGATAAACGTAAACAAAAAACATGGCCAACATGGTAACCAACTACCTGATTACCTTGGTGTTACATAGGCTATTTGACACCAATTTACAGTACATTTAGAACATATTTTACAATATGTTAGCATGTCATTCTTTTAATTAAATACAGGGAAATATACTTTACATTGCCTTTTAGGTGATCATTTCATGCGCCTCCAGTCATTGTTGTGTGACGTCAAATCTGGAAGTCTGGGTAGCTGGATGTGAAGTAGGAACTGAGTTTGAGTGGGATTCTCTTCTGTAGAAATTAGCCTACTTCTTAAATGTTTCTCTGCCATTAATATGCTATTATATTTAGATTGGCCTCGGCATTGCATGTGATTTTTAATAACATGTTAAAATTTATACATTTTACAGTTAAACTATAGTACATGTTTCGCCTCAAAGCAAATTAGATCAAGCGTCCCTCCTGTGAAATCTAGCGCCCCCCAAAGGAGGGTGTGGACCCTAGGTTGGGAACCACCAGCATCTCAAACAACAATGTATAGATCACCTTTAAGTTGAACAGATACACAAAACTACTTCTTTGTTTAGTTTAGTTCTACAAGGAAACAATTAAGACGCTTATTACATGCCTGTTAGTGCAATAACACATGGTAAACAATTTGACAAACAATACACAAATTAAATTAACCCTTAATTGCAAGCTTCTCCAGCTGTATCCATAAAAAGAGACATTAAAAACACGTTGCCAAACTTCCAAATGTACGTTGATTGTCAACCATGTTCTTCTAGAAACAGAAGCGTAATACGCAGTGTGACTGAAAAAGACTAGCCTCGCGAGATCAGGATGGTCTTGCGAGGTTAGTCTTTTTCAGTCACACTGCTTCAGTTTAATTTTGCCGTGAGAATCAGTCTGGAAAGCCTTGGAATAACTTTGAATGTGTCCAAGTAGCAACTGAACTTTCTAATCAGCAGACCATAGCAGGCATGTCAGGTTAGAAAAAGGCTGGTGAAGCGGCTTAAGTCAAATATATTTGAGGTGCAGCAGCACTGGTGTATAAATTAGTACACCGCCTCATTAGTTCACAAATATAACTGTGTTGCGTAAAGCAAAAGTAAATGTATAATCTGTCTATCCTGAAAAAGTAAAGCATAGGCATGACATGGAGTGTTAGAGAGCGAAGGAGAGCGAGCTTCACTTCCCCCTGTTATGATTCAGGACACACTTGGCAAGCAGGCAGGGGAGAGAGAAGCCATTTTGGCAGTGCCAGACGGAGCCCAAATTAGTGCTAAGCTTCTCTGGAGATCCCGATCGCAGAGGACGGGCTTCAAAAGGCAGCGAGGCACTGCTCAAACCTGTGTGGGTAGCTGTGGAAACCTCAAGGTAGCCTGGCACACGAGCTGACACATTGACACCTTGGTGTGGCCGAAGGGAAGGCGTCGGGGGAAGTGGGCGTTTAAATCCCCCTCAGACTTAACCTGTGCAATTCAGGATGGTCTTTACAGCCTTTGTGAGAGGCTCCTGAATTATTTTGTGGCCTTCAGCCAAGGACTGAACATTTCATACGTTCTCGTTTGCTGTTTCAGATTAGTTGGATGGTTATGAACGCGGAATGTTCTGACATGTTTCTGGAACAACTGAAATGAGCCCGGACGTAATAACTAGACGTGTTGTGTGTCTGGGAATAGAAGAAAATAGCATGTTTATTTTAAATAATCACAATTCAGCACAACATTAAAATGACAAATACAGATTGTGTATCTGCAAAAAAATATTTGCATCGATTGATACGTGGAGTTTACGAGGCTTGCGAATATCACGGGACTAGCTTCACGCGGCCTGGAGCGAACTCGGCAATAGTAAGCTAATACACTGTACATTAATCTGTGAGCATCCCTTTAAAGGTAGAGTCAGCAATAGTAAGATAATACACTAATTATCAAATTCTGCAAATATCTCGTCATGGTTTGCTAGCTACCCGTGCTGTGTGCAAGCTGAAAAAACTAATGCAGTCTTACTACACAGTCCTGGTTCTCTAAAAGAGAACACAAAGTGGTGCAGACCGCACCACACAACATGATCCCAGCCTTTGCAGTGCATTTCCAATATGGGAGCATCCTATGGCATTGAAGGGAGAGGAGTTTTTATTTTGCTTTGAGTTCAAATATCAACAAGCTTTCTCCAGAATGACTGACCTATACCTGACTATACCTTTTACACACTATATATCATTTATGATATTGTGGGACCAACATTTGCAAACTTTTCTTTTCTTTTTTTTACTTTTCCATGTGGTCAGTAGCAACTGCTGCACCTGATCAGGTAGGTTCTGTTCTGATGCATCTCTGTTCGCATGCTGTGCAGGCCAACATGCACTCTGAGGCAGCGCGGTGGATGCCCACCTGCCCCTGCCGCATGACCCCTGACCCCTGAGCATTCTCAAGCTAAACACCTGCACATGCGCTAAATGTGTCTGTCTCTATGGCAACTATCGCTAAATAGTTTAACTCTTTGGGGTCTAAGGAGATTTTCCCCTTTTTTGCCCCACTTATTTTCAGTCACAAATTAATATATTTAAATATATATGTCACTACCAAGTGCTGCATATTATTTTTAATCACAACAAACTGAACTTTTGCATTATTTTATGATAATAATATGATATGATAATGATAATGACGGTGACCTCAGAGGGTTAAGCTCTCTCTAGGTTAGCACCCTGCCTGCCCTTTTCTCCAAACGTAGGGGGCACATTTTGCGGGACTTGAGTATGTTATAAAATGTTTAATGAGTATTATCATAGTAGTGTTATTATCCCTAATGCATACATGTTTATTTGTTGTGTTGAAGTTAAATTTGTATAGTTATTGGGAACATGGGTTTGGAGGGTTTTACATTTTGTCAGGTATAAAAACCAAAACTCTTAGTTTGAAAGACACAACTTAAGAGTTGTTCTGTTCTAAAAATATTTGTGTTGTAGTATAACAATACCAAGCAGAGCCTAAAGAAACTCCACATCGTACAAATGTACAAACGCCGTTTGGAGATGCCTAAATGAACTTTGACCATAAGGAGTTTGACCTTGACAACAGACTGTATCCAAGACAAACACTGTACATAAACAATCCCATATCTTTCCTCTCTCGTCACACCTTCTTTGGCTTTCCATCTTGCTCGTCAAGCTATTAGTTTCTGCTCTGTGCGCACATGCGCCCGCAGTAAGCTGCTAGCACGATGCTGACGTGCTTCGTGGCTCCGCCATCTGTCACCTGTGCATGGCAGCAGCAGCAGCTGTTTCAGGAGGCTGGACGAGGTGTAAAACATTATGGCCCCTCCCCCGTGTCTCGTGACCGTGACCCAGGCGGCCTTCATGTGTCTGTGTTGTCTTGTCGTTTGAAGGAGCTGCTAATTCCCGCGGTTAGTGATAGGACGTTAGTCGAGCCCGGTCTGCACCACCAACTGTCTCCAGGCGTGTCCACCGTGAGGATGGAGCAAGCCTTCCCAGGTTCCAATAAACCCCCCCTCCCCTTTACAATCTCTTCCAGTCATTTATATTTTTTCTTGTCTTTCCAATTTTGAACCATGTTCAGATCTCCACTGACTGGCTGTCTCCACTAGTGCAGTAATCCTCTGATGATGAATCTGGTGTTGTTAGGGCATGGTCACTGTGGTTCATACGTGACGTGGGGACTACGTTGCAGCACACGGTGTCTTTAACCTTGTGGTGCTGGGTTGTATCTTCTCAGTGGTGGTTGAGAGAACATCTCCCCCGGAGCCTGTGGAGATCCTCCCAACCAACGCTGGCCAGGACATCGCTCCTACCCAGCTCGCAGGTACGGACTGACACCTCTCCTCTCCCTCCTTCTCTTCTCTTCTCTCCTCTCTCCCCTCATCCCTTCTCTCCTCTCCTCTATACTCCTCTCGTCTCCTATTGTGTTCTCTGTGACAAGCGTGTCTCTCTCTTTCGACGTCTGTGTGAACACAAGCTTATAGGCAAGTCTGGCCACTTTGGCAAACATCTTGGTGAGGTCAAAGATATTAGTCGCCAGTCACATCTGACCGGAAATGCGTAAAAATGGTATGGTGACTTTGCCTCAAGGTGTACAAAGTTTACTGTAGGTGCATTTTATGGTAACGCTGCTTTTTGGACCAGTCAGAAAAACATGGAAGATATTTTGGCCCTTTTTGCTTAAATCGTTTTGCGTGCGTGTGTTTTTGCCTTGCTGTCCTAGAAAGTTGACACCCCATAATAAAAGGATTATGAGTCTAGCTGATGACGGACATGTTTTAAACAAGGCTGCAGATTCCTTCACTGCTTTTAATCTTAATCAGCATGGTGACTTCTCTGCGCCAACACTTTTTATTATCATCACTTTTTATTAAAATTCCTTATTATGAAGCCGTATTCCTATTGTTATCATTCTTCCATCAAATGTTCTTTCTTCAACAATGGTGTGGCTGTGCTGGAGTGCTTTAATTGACTGCTAGCATCATTGTGCTTGTGTCCTGGTGTGTATAAATGTTGATTACATCTAGGTTCATTGATATTTACAGCATTTAACAAACGCTTGTGTCCAAAGAGGTCATATACCAGTTGTAGTACACGACCAACATTCATTTAACTTAATGTAACAAAATCAAAGTCTATCTGGTCCCTTAATACCATATACTCAATTAGACTGTGTTACTTAAATGTAATTGACCGTTTTCTAATACAATCCTCCCTTATACAGTCCAACCGACTAATATAATTGTGTCTGTCTGTTTTGGCCAGAGGTGGATGAGTGTCATATCAACCCGTACATCTGTGGCCAGGGCATTTGTTATAACACCGCTGGGCTACACCTGGGCTACACCTGCCACTGTTACCATGGCTACCGGCTCAGCCACACCCAGACCACTTGCGTAGGTGAGGAGACACCCTATAGCCCTGATACTGGTTACCACCCTGATCACACGAGCATCAGCTTCACCTTGTCTTGAGATCCAGTCTGCAGCCTCTCCAGTCAGAAGCATTTGCGATAAAGGGAGGAGCCAATACATTTCAATCAAACTTCCTTCCACACGATTGGCCTACTTATTTTTATCTCACCCAATCAGAATGCTTAAAATCAGTGCCAGAGGATTAAATGAAACATACACCAAGTCGTCGTCAGGGGGGGGGACTAGCTTTTCTACACGACAACAAACATTTTCTCACTGAGGGGTTCCAGACTGATGCTTATCGCCCAGGCAACTTAGCGGTGTTGCCACGGCGTTCCGTCTGCTGTGGCAAGGCAACGTCTCTCCTGTGCCAAGCGCTGAGCTAGTGTGTGTGTGTGTCTGTACATGTATGTCTGTGTGCGTGCGTGTGTGTGTACGTGCGTGCGTGTGCGGCCAGATGTCGATGAGTGCGTGGAGAGCCCGTCTCTGTGCTCTAGGGGGCGCTGTACGAACACGCCCGGCAGCTTCCGCTGTGTGTGTCAGCTGGGCTTCATGGGCAACGAGGAAGGAACCAACTGTATCGGTAAACACACACACACACACACGCACATGCACACACAAGTTATTACACATGAAATGTTCCTACACACACACACTTTTAAAAACATATATTTTCCTTCACATACACACACACACACACACACACACACGTTATTAACAAATGAAATGTTTCTTAACACACACACACACACACACACACAAAGCAAGAGTTATTGATAGTGACAGACCCTACTTTTAACACACACACACTGGAATGCCATTACCACAGCAGATATGGTTGCGGTGCATTCGTTTTGCATTGCGCCCCGCCCCCCCATGAGTGTTTGTTGAGGTGTGTTGTGACCGTACAGCACCCTCCAGACGTCTCATGTTTCTAACTGAATCACCGAGCCAACAGGAGAAAGCAGACCATAAGACCTGCGTTGCTCTGGGCTGCTGTGGTTCCAGGGACCACATCGTGGGCTGTTTCTTAGCCCTGGTACATCCACAACTTGGGGGGGGGGGGGCAAGTTGAGCAGGCCTGGGTGGATGAGTTCACACACAGATGTATTTAAATATTTTATGGGATGTTCACGGACTACACTGCATCATGTTTACTACAGATGTGCAGAGGATGGTGGCCCACCAGGGTCATCTGTAGTCGTTAAGATCCTCCAGAACATGTCTTGTTTCCTCCCCATCCTTGTCTCCTTCCTTCTGCAACGCCTCCTCTCTATCTCCTATCAGATGTGGACGAGTGCCTGGCACCCCACGTGTGCCCGGGGGACGAGACCTGCTTCAACACCGAGGGATCCTTCTTCTGCAGAGGCTGTCCGACTGGCTTCCACATGACCTCCTCTGGAGCCTGCGAAGGTGCCTGCTAGTTTAGGTTAACTTACTATACTTACAGGCTATAATATAACTTACAGTATAACTTACTGTATAAAAAATAGGTTTAGCCTATTTTTGGAGAATATAAATACATTGAACAATTTCTTAGTACTGTATCTCGCCTGTGAAAATTATTAGCACCTTAAGCGTGCTTCACAGCTAGGCTACTTCTCCAAAAATTTCATTTATCCATCCATCCATCTTCATCTGCTTATCCAGAGTCGGGTCGTGGGGGCAGCAGCTCCAGCAGAGGACCCCAAACCTCCCTTTCCCGAGCCACATTGGAAAGCTCAGTCAGATCCCCCAGTCAGAGCTTTCCCCCAGTCAGAGCTTTCCCCCAGTCAGATCCCCCAGTCAGAGCTTTCCCCCAGTCAGAGCTTTCCCCCAGTCAGAGCTTTCCAAAAATTCCAATGAAATGTCAATACTTTAATGGACAATGGAAACGCTATTTTGTGGATACTTTACATGCTGCTGACGGTTATGTACTGTATAGCTATGCTAAAGTTAGATAGCCAGCGGTTAGCTAACAAGTCTCTTATACTGTACATTATAACATAAATGACATGGTTGGTAATTGTTTAATTACTTGCAGTACATGTCCTGTAATAAATAAACTCATATTTTCGGTCAATAGACTATATGGATGCTTTGGGGTTAGCAGTTTTGCTAGCGGGAGAGATGAGTACATGGCCTAGCCTACGGGGGAATTGATTCAGCCCATGCTGTGGGTTTCTATCTTCTATCTTCTTGCAGTGTTTCTATATTCAGAAAATATTCATTGCAGATTGGAGGCCAAATAAAACAGGAACTTTATGGAAATGTATCAAGTTTGGGTTGCATTTAAAACAGATAAAATGTAAAATGTTGTAAAGCTTCTCTGGTTTTGAGCAGTTCAATTTTCGTATTATAAGATCAAAAGCCTTCCCACCATGTTTCCATACGGGAAAAATATTATTATGTGTGGTGCTTTGAACCACCAACCTCAGAACTCGTAGTGCAAAGCTTAAACGACTGAGCTAATTCGTCAGTATTGCTAGACTAATACGTTAGAAACGTAATATAGACATACTAAATAGACATACTAAACGAAACATAAATACGTGTTTTCAGAAAGAATAAAACTAAACTAGCAAACCTGGTTAAAAAATTAATTAATAAAAAATCTGAATGTATATTATACATAAAAGCTACTATGTCATGATCCACTGTATGGCTCTCTCGCAGATCCTGTAGAGCGAGAGACGTACAGTCCGTCTGCATCCCATAGTTACAATAATTAGATCTCTGGCGCCTCTACTGGCCTTCTGAAGTACGCGTGACGTGTAACGGCGTCAAAGGCACCACTTTAACTGAAACGCCGTTCTTTCCATGGCTCTGGGAGCACCCTATGGTATTGAAGTTAGAGGGGTTTTTGTTTTGTTTCAAGCAAGAGTTCTTGATAGTGACAGACCCTAACTTTAACACACACACACACACACACACACACACACACACTGGAATGCCGTAACCACGGCAGATATGGTTGCGGTGCGTTCGTTTTGCATTGCGCCCCGCCCCCCCATGAGTGTTTGTTGAGGTGTGTTGTGACCGTACAGCACCCTCCTGCATTGCTCTGTGCTGCTGTGGTTCCAGGGACCACATCGTGGGCTGTTTCTTAGGCCCGGTACATCCACAACTTGAATCGTAACTGGTGTGTGTGTGTGGGGGGGCAAGTTAACCAGACCTGGGTGGATGAGTTCACACAGATGTATTTAAATATTTTATGGGATGTTCACGGACTACACTGCATAATGTTTACTACAGATGTGCAGAGGATGGTGGCCCACCAGGGTCATCTGTAGTCGTTAAGATCCTCCAGAACATGTCTTGTTTCCTCCCCATCCTTGTCTCCTTCCTTCTGCAACGCCTCCTCTCTATCTCCTATCAGATGTGGACGAGTGCCTGGCACCCCACGTGTGCCCGGGGGACGAGACCTGCTTCAACACCGAGGGATCCTTCTTCTGCAGAGGCTGTCCGACTGGCTTCCACATGACCTCCTCTGGAGCCTGCGAAGGTGCCTGCTATACTCTACTGTAATCTATTCTACTATAATATAATATAATATAATCTGCTCTGCTCTGTCCTAATCTATAATACTCTACTGTAATATACTCTAATCTAGTCTACTCTACTACAATTGAATAGTTACTCTTTCTATATCTCCGAGGTGGAGAGTGCAGGAGCAATTTACAGCTGCTTCTCCTTCGGTGTCTTATATATTTTTTAGGCTAAAACATTTATATTACATTGTTTGTTTTGTTTTATTAAATTAAGTATCTGTTTTTAGAGATCGCTCTCTTATCCCCGATCTTATCTCCGATCTTATCCCCGATCTTATCTCCGATTGCTCTACAACTCGTCGACTTACGAAGACGTCCTAGCTTAGCTAGCTACTGGTATCAGGACTGGGCTGCTAGCTTACAGTGGTGTACTACAACGGGAGGGCTCTTCTGCACCCGTCATCCAAACATAAACCTGTTACGACCTGGCTAATGGCCCATAAACAAAACAAACACAAACACCAGACTAACAAACAGAATAACATAGAATGAGGTGTGAATGTCTGTATGTACTGAACATATGTGGTGCGTGTTGCATGCTAACCAAACTAAGAAAACCAACAAACAGCATGTGTGGTGCCAGGAGGGTCACACAGGCAGTGTGCAGCAACACACCTATATATGTGACATGCCCAGGTGTACTTAATTAGCCTAATTAGGGCCTACCCGGCCAATAATGACCAGAGGCCTGCTGAAAGGCAGGGCCGTCACAAACCGGAGAGGATGTATGATTTACCGGAATTTATCCTACTTGGTAATTATCGATTGGGCACTGCAACTTAGTTTTAAAATCACCAGCGGCTTTCGGCTTTTCGTACTTTGACCTCCTGCTCCAGAGGACTACAGCAGTCATATCCCTCCGCCGTCTGCAGTCATATCCCTCCACCATCTACTCTACATCGTCCCGCTTCTCCCCTGATATGTGGATTAACCCCGTACTCATCTCATCTACAACTCAAGTCAAGGTCCTACATTGCCCCCCAGCTCTGCTTGAGCACCCTGAAATTCTCTGTCAGCCGAGATATATCCACCATGGTTCTGGCAGAAACTACACTTTCAGCAGCAACAACTATCCAACCGGTATCCGCTCCTTTTGGTCGAATCAACACATCGCCCCTCACAGTCCTCGCCCACTTGAGGACCACAATTTCATCCAAATCACTTTCCCCACTCACAACAAAGGTCACATCCTTGATCTAGGCTGCTCCACTGGTGTTTCTCCTGACAATGTCAATGAGGGACACCTCCCCATGTCTGACCACAACCCTATCTTATTTGAAATACCTGCCCCCCTCCCAACGCAACAGCCCAACCTCACCATCACATTCAGAAACATAAAAACATGAATCCTTCTGATCTAATGAAGCTGACTCACCTACATCTACAACCACCCTCCACCCCTGCTGACAACCCATCCTGGACCAACACATAACTGGTCTCCACCTACTCCTCATATAATGTAATCTGATCTATCCTCTAATAGTATATACTCTATTCTACTGTAATATAATATACTCTAGTCTACGTAATATAATACAGTATACTCTATTCTACTGTAATATAATATACTCTAATGTGCTTTCATCTAATATCTGATTTATTTTACTCTAATTTGCTTTGGTGGTGTGTGTGTGTGTGTGTGTGTGCGTGTGCGTGCGTGCGTGCGTGTGCGTGCGTGCGTGCGTGCGCGTGTGTGTGTGTGTGTGTGCGTGCGTGCGTGTGTGTGCGTGTGTTTCATGGTTGTGACCCAGATGTGGACGAGTGCCAGAACAGGACGTTGTGCCCGTCCGGTATCTGCCACAACCAACGGGGGGGGTATCGGTGTGGCAGCTGTCCTCAGGGCCTACGGGCCGGTGGGGGCCGGTGTGTAGGTGGGTACCTTCAACTGTGTGTGTGTGTGTATGTACCTCCAACTCTGTGTGTGTAGGTGTGTACCTCCAACTCTGTGTGTGTGTGTAGGTGTGTACCTTCAACTGTGTGTGTGTGTGTGTATGTACCTCCAACTCTGTGTGTGTAGGTGTGTACCTCCAACTCTGTGTGTGTGTGTGTAGGTGTGTACCTTCAACTGTGTGTGTGTGTGTAGGTGTGTACCTTATACTGTGTGTGTGTGTGTATGTACCTCCAACTCTGTGTGTGTAGGTGTTTACCTCCAACTCTGTGTGTGTAGGTGTGTACCTTCAACTGTGTGTGTGTGTGTGTCTGGGGTCTCTTCTGTCCACCCGTTTCTGACAAAGCGTGTACGCTGGCTCGATGACATGTTGCCCCCTGCGGTCTCTTTGGGCATTACAATTGTCAGCGTGAACATTAACCAACTATCTTCTTAAGCAGAGCTTCTAAACGGTAATAGGAAACAATCCTGTAACTCTAAATAGTGAATACAACATTTCCAGAATAGTTACAAAAGATTGTCACCTATTACAGTATAAGCCAATGTGCCTAATGGCAGCCTTAATCAACGTAAACGGAAAGCAGGCTTATATATAGGACATCAATTCAATACGATAGATCCTTATAATTGAGTAACGGAGGCAAATAGCCAGTCCAAAGCAGACAATGTATGGACCATTGAAACCCTTCGAAGGTGCTATGCCTTTCTGTCTACTTTAAAACAGAACAGCTTGCTCTGTATCCTATGTGGCGGTGCAGCTGTGCGGCTCTGAGTCTTCATGCTCCACGCAGACGTGCCAAGCCACATGGAGGTGGCAGGGAATGGCAGTGGTTGGAGGCAGAGAGGAAATAATTAGGCTGTGCGACATCATCTACTTTGGCCTTTATGGAAGCCATAACCAAGGCTCACAGATGGGCCAGGCACTCTGCCAAACTCACAAAGATGTCACATTTCCTACACTGTATATGTGCGTGCGTGGGGGTGCGTGTTTGTCACACTATCTTTTGTCGTGTCGGTTGGTGTGGTGGGTGTGTGGGTGTGTGTGGGAGGTTTGCATGAGTGTTTGTGTGTCTTATGTTAGAAAGCATCTGCATTAGCTCATGTCTCTGATGAATGCCGTGCTCGTTGTCAAACTGTTGCTGTGCCAGTGCTTATGTTATAAAGTATGCCAGAGTATGATTTACAAAAGTGCTGATTGTGTTTTTGCTGTTTGAACAACTAGGAAATACCTTAGTCTAAGTAAACCTCTTGAGTCGGTAAATTAACCCAACATTGTGCTTGTGAAACAGTTTGTGTATGTAGATGATGTAGTTATAAAGAGCTCTAATTCCAAAGCACCAAAGCCGACATGAGCTGATGCACACAGAAATAGCCGACATGCCCACAGTTTGCACGATGGTGTACAATCAAGAGTTCTACCAGTACTGAATTGCAATTACCGATGCCGGTATTTGGTAAAATGTGAACGTATCCGGCCCCAGTGTCTGCATTGCAGGAGGCCTCCACCGGGGGGCTCTAGTGACTCTGTCCCTGACCTTATCTGCAGATATTGATGAGTGTCTGGATCCTGCCATATGTGCCAATGGGAAATGTGTCAATTACGAAGGATCCTTCTCCTGTTTGTGTAACACAGGCTTCCATCTCCTCTTCAGAGACTCATGCCAAGGTAATACTTTTCTGTGCTTTACTGTTTATGCAGCAAAATATGTCTATATATTGTCTGTATGTAGATGATACAGTGGTGTTAAAATATATTGCGCTTGTTTCAGACGTGGACGAATGCCAGGACGAACAGGTGTGTACCAGGGGACATTGCCAGAACACACAAGGCTCCTTCCTCTGCCACTGTGGTCCCGGGTTCAAATCCTCATCCTCTGGGGACCGGTGTGAAGGTATGAGACATGTCTAGTCACTCAAACATTTACATTTACATTTACATTTACGGCATTTGGCAGACGCTTTTATCCAAAGCGACTTACATTTAGTACATTTGT
>JAODUH010068694.1:0-16664 GCA_027564835.1 Typhlichthys subterraneus
ATTTCAGGTGTTTTTACTCACTTTTTGTCTCACGACGTTATTCCTCTCCCACAGCGTCATTCACAATGACATGCACACCACATGGCAGATTATGCAAATTAGGCGCTGACGTCATTTAGCGACTTCTAGCAATTTTTAGCACAGCCAATAGCTACTTTCCTTACCGAGTAGTTGGCAACACTGGGTGGATTCTCTTGTTGTCTCGCTCACGTAGTTCTCTCACCAATATTTGACACTGATTGATTTTACGTTTCTGATTGCAAAACCCATGTGTAGGTTACTATCCAATGTATTTCTGTTACCAAATACTCTGCATTTATACCAGCCTAAAGCTCAAAGAATTATAAACATGGTTTATTCAGATTAACTAGGTTGTTTATTTTAAATAATGTTATTTAATTGCTAAAAACGATCACAATGTTTTGCAAGGATCGGGATTAAAAAAATAAATTTTTTAAAAAGGGGTTAAAGGGTCAAAGCAGCATTCAGACAAAGTTATACATATCTAGTGAAAAAATGCGTAATACGCTGTTTTCCGAGGCTAGCCGAATTGCTGTGATAAGGATTACCATACTTCTCTCCTTCCCATCTCTCTCTCTCTCTCAAACAAATGCAGAAGCAAAATACACAGTGCCTTGGCTGTATCACACCATCTCGATGTCTACATAAATCTGGCAATGCAATCAATGCATTATGCTAAAGTTATGCTAACAACAGCAAAAGGAAACAACTTTATAATTTACTTCTCGTGCTCAATCAATTTGCTGTAGCCTACCATGGTATGGTTGTTCGCTAGTTGAAGATAATCGCCGTCTGCCCATCTTTGCACAAATTATATGAGCAGATAAATCCTGCAAGCCACTTCAGAATAGTCCGATTTCATTAGGTAGGCTATAAACTCGAAGTAGTGAAGGAGTGTGATTTGATTATTCAACTAATAATTATAGTTATTGCATTTTGGCAGACATGTCATACTTAATTTACTATTTCAGCTGTATTTCCTCTGTTCTTTGCAATTCATGACTAAATGTACCATTTGCCACATACAAAAGACATGCTTAATTTACATGTATCGCCCATCTTAACCACAAGCATATCTCCCAGCTACAGACTGGATGACAGGATGTAGCTCCCTGATACACAGCTGTGTTTGCAGGCCTGCAGCTGAAGTCTGCAATCACACTGGACACAACCATATTAACATTTACCTATGGGGGTGGCTGTGACTGTTTCCCCTTTGTTCTATGCTGTATAAAGTTGCAAACTTGCCTTTGGTACTTCAGAAAATGTGTTGGTGGAACTTCACCATAGAAACCATACGTTTCTCCCTTGCTGCGCACCATTTTATTTATTAAAGCCTGCTTTCCTGTTTCAATGCTATTCAACAATGACTGGTCTACGTTTTTATGACAGAAAATTATTACTATCAGTAGCTACTGATAGTCGAAGTGAAACCAGTGGCGTAGCGCTCGCGGTGCAGCTGCCACCAAGGCCCGGGATGCTTGGGGGCCCGGTGATCCCAGCTCAGAACTGCATAATGCAGACCAGCTCTTAATCTCAAGAACAATGTGTCTTTCAATATTTAAAGACCGCCTCATCGCGACCAACTAATATGAAACATGATCATGGTTTTACCAAATTATATTTTATTTTACAAATACTTAATGAGTCTTAAAGATTGTGTAAAGCAGACATACATTATGAATACATGAGAATACATTTGTGTTTTGCGTTTGTCACACCACAGAAAAAGGTAATATTAAACACCCAGCCAGATTTTAATTATAAAAAAAGTCAGCAAGTATATAAAATTACATTTCAAATGTGTGAAAATATAACCAGCATCATCTGTTCTCAAGCGCTGGGAGTGTGTCAGCACAAGGCGCTGTAACCACACCCATTGCGTGTGCGGTGTTGTGCCAAAAAGGTATCCTCAGCCGAACATTGACTGGAAAATGTCTACGTGCATTTTCTGAGTTGAGTTTTCACTTTAAATAGATGTATACTGGTAAAAAGGATTAGATTGGTTATAATGAAGAGCTATGTGTGCTCTCGTGGGCAGAAATCAGTTTCCAACAGACCACTTTTTAGCAGATCACTCTTTGGCATGACACCTGCGTGAGATGCTGTTCTTGTCAAGTAAATCTAGCCGACAGCTTGTTGGACTGGATTTTTTCATTTGGATATGTGGTTTATATTTTCTTTTGGAAAGAGGATTGGACTTCATAAAGACAGTTGGATTATTTGGATGCTGATTTGAACATGTGAATGCCGACTGGATTTGGCAGCCGGGTGATAGCAGGGAGGCTAGGCTACTAAACCAGTAGCTTTCAAATAATGCACATTGACTCTCAACCACATCGTGTGCTTATTTCTGCAATGAAGGCATAGCTATCAGACTGTAGGCTGTTAAAGGACAGCAAGTGATTTAGCTATGGAATTGTAAGCTTTTGAAGGGCAGTCAATTTAGTAGACTAATATCTTGCATTGGAGTAGGATAAATACTGAGCTGATTTGAGCTAATTTGAACTGAGCTGGTTGTATATCCTAGTGGTGTTACGAGGAGGGGTATGCAAATTGAGGGACCATCTAGTGTCCCCTGTTTCTGGCCCTCCCAAAAAAATCAGAAATGCTGAAATACAGTTTAACGGTCTAACTCTACACTACAATACTACATAGTTAAGTGTTCTCACATGTTAAAAAAAAAAGGATTTCTAACATATATAAAGTATTTCCAAGTAAACCTCTGTATTTGCTTTACACAATCTTTCATGATATCTGAGTGTAATTATTACAATATTTCAAATTATTTTGATTAAAATTATACTATTCAATAGTTTCAATACCTACCACGTTAAGGTAATGAAATGCATTCTGGGATTTATGTATTCAAAGCATTGTTGTTTCTATAGTTACCCGAACTTCAGTTCTGGTAATAGAATGAAGCGCTGACGCTGCTACTAAGCTAAGCCTAGCATAGCAGCTAGATCTTAAGATGTAAACTTGTACAGGTAGGCTGTCCCAATTACATCTTATTACTATATGTAATTTTGCTGTGTAGATTTTTGCCTATAGATGTTATCTATTAATATAACTAATATTTCTTTGGAATCCATGTTCTGGTATGCATTTGCGCCTTTTCAAAGGGCCCGTACATTTGTTTTGCACCTAGGCCTGTTGTGATTACGCTACACTTGGACGAGTGGAACCATAACGCAGACTCTGTTATTACAGATCAATATGGCTAGACCACACCAGGCATACGCATAGGAGTTAGGAGGAAGAGTAAGGAAAAATGGTGAGTAGGGTTGAATGGGTTAGTAGTGAAAAGTGAATATAAGTAGCCTGCTGCGTGACCCGCTTATAGTAATATATTAACTACTACTTCAATTTTCATAGATAGTTAATATTTTATTATAGCTCCTTTTTTTTGTTTGAAGTATAATAAAGTTTAATAAATAGGGAAAAATGTATATCGTGTATCTCCCTGATTAAACTCAAGACCGCATTTCACCTGGAAATTATTATTTTGTTATTTTGTCCACATTGATGAATATCTCCCGAGAGTAGCAGACTGATGGATAATATGATGCTGCCTGTGTCAGCATGTTTACTTCCAGCTCTGCTCCTCTTTCCAGCTATTCGGGACTGCAGAAATCTGGTGAAAAAAACTTCCTTGCCATTCCCCAAATGTTTGTCTTTGGAATGTATTGCAGACCAAGAAGCTGTATCTACAAACTCCAACTGGGGCCACTCTCGACTCCACTATGCAGCGTTAACAGCATTTCAAGTGCAGGCAGGGAGAGACCGACAGTGATTAACACTTGAACCGCTGACAATCTCTATATACCTAAAACCACCAACGGGTAAAATGTACATGTGCGCCTAGATACTGCGTTTCTAGTTCCAATATGTAGGCATTGTATTAATTGTCATCTAAAATTATTTTGTTTAATCGTCTGTTTTGGTGCTCTAGTTTTATAATTATGGTCTAAATTGGTCTGTATGAACACACAAATATAGGATATTCATGAAAGCAAAGATCCCACTTGTTAGGCATGTTGGCTAACAAGCTAATGCTCCCATCATTTTTTATTTTGACCAATATCATCTAGAAGGTATGAAGGTACAGTGTGCTAGACCATACCTCATGTATAGACCAACCATGGGTGTTTAAATGGGCACAAGTGTATTTGCTTTTTAAATAATGGAAAAAATTAAGGGATCTGTCTGACTATGCTCTCAGATCAATTTATTTAGCTGAGATTACAGTCTGGAAACCTTGATCACTATCTTTCACACACAGCCACACTGCTGGCGGCCCAATCAGCATGGGTTGGTGAGATGCCGTTTAAGTAAAGGGTGTTTCTAAATTGTGGTAGAACGATCAAAACAGAACGCAGTGCTGATTGGTTCAGCACTGTCCAATAGTTTCCAAATTAACAAGAGGTCCCCGCCAAGTAGGAGGAAACAACTGCAAACACTTTCCTATGGTGTGTGGCCAGACCTATTCACAAAGTGAATATGGTATGGTTACACCAGGCTAGGAATGTCCTGCTAAGTACATGGATGTAAGCAAATCTTTAAATTACACCAATATTGTGCATGAAAACAGTCATGTTCAGTTTACCCTGCCCGGATCAGGGTCACCGGGAACTACCCCTGGAGCCAGACCTGGGCTCTAGGAGAATATCTGGTGGCCGTGCAGCCCATAGACCCCGTCCCGGCCCAGACTAAACAGGCAATGTGGGAACATTTTGTGGACACACCACCTGTGAGATGGACTAGAGGGGAGCAGTGTAATACCATCCTGGTAAAGGGAAAAAGAGGAACAGCTATAGGTGTTCGAGCTGCGGTGGCTCAAACTGGCCTTTGGTATGTGGCACCTAACCTCTCTGAGGGGTATGGAACCACAGTTGATGCGTGAGGTTGAGAGATACCATCTAGATATTGTTCAGATGCTCACTTCTAACTAAACTCCTTGATAAGGGGTGGTCTCTCACCTATTCTGGAGTTTATGATGGTGGGATGTTATTGGACTTCTGTTTTAATCATGGTTAGTCAACACAAGGTGGCTCAATAAGTGTACTTGGTACCAGAGTATTTGTGCCAAAAGTCAATGATGGACTTTGTAGTCATTTTAACTAGTGCTGGGATGATTCCTCAACATAACCGACGTCACCGATTACGTAAATACGTTGATTTGAAAAAAGTACATTTGATTTGGCAATGTGTAACTAGAAACTGTATTCTCGGATCTGAATTAACAGTCCTGTTCATGGACTATGAGAGGCATCCATGCGCTGCTTGGTTTTTACCCCAGATGCCCCCTTGCCCTACAATATTGATCTGACAGTTTAAACTTGTAGGCCATATTACTCATGTTGTGTTCTCATAGAGGTCTGATTCTACAGTATAACTGAACTGTCCTAACAGCCTAACACGAGAGTTGTGTGTAGTATGCCTATGTGCTTGGCTGTGTGTTAGTCTACTGACATGTTAGTCAGTTCAAGTTTTTCCTGTTAAAACACATTTTATTGTAAGGCTGGTGGGAGAAGGAGAATGAGAGATAGAGGGAAGGGAGAGAATAAGAGGTGGGGCATGTTATATTTAATTTAGAATGCACTAGTTTTAGTTATTCCTGTTTAAATTACTCAAACTGAACACATTTTACTGTAAGATGATTTTGTTGGACTGCTAAGCTTGAGGTAGCACAATGTTTTGCTGTTTTCCTGAAATTTATTTTAATTTCACTTTATTTTGTTGTTTGCTAAATGTAGAATGCACTTCACTGCATGGGTTCACTGGGATTGGTTCTGGAAAACCATTCAGCGACTCAGGAGAGGAAGGTGGGAAACCAGTCAAGCCGTTCTAAGCAAGGCTGGCGCAATGCTAAAGTCAGCTGAGGACATTGCCGAAAGGTGGAAGAAACATTTTGAGGACCTCCTGAATCCAGGAGATGTGCCCTTTATGGAGAAGGCAGGGATGGAGGCGCCTGGGAGGGTCTGAATCTATTTCCTTGGCAGAGGTCATTGTGATGGTTAAACAGCTCTGCAGTGGCAAGGCAAGCATCTCTGGGCAAATATAATTCACACCTAGCAATGGATGAGATTCGCCCCTGCTTAAATCCTTGGATGTAGTGAGACTGTCTTGGTTGGTCTTGCACACATCTCTACAACATTGCATGGACTTCAGGAACAATACCCTTGGAATGGCCGACCCAATCTTTAAGAAAGGTGATCAGAGGGTGTATCAGGGAATCACACAATATGCCAAGGTGCTGGAAAAGCAACATGTCTCTCTCCCAACTCATCAAAAACTGCAGCTTGGTCAAGGACCTTTCTCGTCACTTTTCGCAGCGTTAGAAAGCCTTTGGCGTCTTAGGATGAAGACTTCGGTCATTGACTGTTACGGCAGAGTTACCAATACCAGTTTATTTACATTATATTTACATTTACACACTTTATTTTTAGGATTAAACCTAAAACATTTTTGAAAATCCTTTCTACTTTTACTTTATTTTGGAGGGTGTGGGGGAGCATTAACGATAAACCTCCAAACCAGTGATACGTTGCTTTTTCACCTCGGTAAGAAAATATTTTATCACTGCACTACTTTAGCTCAAGATTGAATTGAAAGAAATCAGCCACTGCCATCAGTGAATGTTATCTTATTGACCAATAGGACGTTGGTGTATTTTTTGTATTTATTTCCTTAGCTTCTGCTGCTTATGTTTTTTCCGTGCTTTTCCTAGCATTGTATTGCAAGTCGAGAATAATGGAGGGCAGAAAATACATTGAAACGAGTGTGAAAGGAGACCTTTATGTCAATCAGACATAATCGTTCATTCCGTTGCAATGGATCTTATTTCAAGTGAAACACTGAATTGTCTTTCACAGACAAAAATGGACAGTTTGTAATATGGCTCGGTAACACTCATCCATTCTCATAAGAACACAATTTACATATTTTGATTTCAATTATTAGGGGGATTATGACAATTTCATATAAAGTGGGAATAGCACTCCCTTCACACAATGCACATTCTCACACGCACATAATTACATAATGAACATTTAGAAGTCTGACCTGGCTAAAGAGGATGAGTAAAAAAGGGATTGGCAGAAATTGGGTGTTTCTGCTTTGCTGAATAATGGCCATACATCAGTAAAGGAAAATAAAGTACAGGACTAATGTATTTCTATAAAGTTTATATGAAAATACAGTAATCCTGACATTGACTAAGTGCCTAACAATTGTGTATTATAGACACAATTGTGTCTATATTATAGACACAATTGTTAGGCACTTAGGCCACATCACCACCTTTATGCCCAAGTGATTGCTATAGGTCTCCATAAACGTTAATTAGACAGCTGTCAAATTGTGGCAAATATAAAAGGGTGACACCAACCCAGTTATAGAAACCCCAAGAGACCACTTCTAATCTATACTTTTACTAAGGCTTTATTTATCTGTGACAAGTATATTTTAATTAACAATTATTAATACACATTATAATTTACTGTATGGACTTCATCATTGGTAAATAAATAAATTATATTTGAAATAATGGACAATGTAGCTATACATACTGTACATAAATGATGCTATTTCAAATTATATTAAATTAGTGTTGGTAATTTAATTTAATTTAATTTAACCCGAAACATTTGTTTACATATTCACGTGTATGCTACATATATTTTTAATGGGAATCTAAATTCAGTACCCAGGCTCTGCACGCGTTCATTGACATACGAGACAACTTGACTTATGTCTTGTTTTCATGGAAGAGTTGAATAGATAAAAAAATTATATTATTCCAAAACTTAACTGGAATATTTTGGAACAACCTCCCAAACCTATAATTTTTATATACAACAATTCTTATACTTTAAAATAAATGTAAATGTACCTTATCAATATTAATATAAATCTAGATTATAATTTTCAGGACTGTCAGAACGAGCGTGAGCCTGAAATAGCCATTCCCACACTTGCTGTCTTGTTTGGCCTCGGCTCGAGCCTAGATCTATAACGCGTAAACATTAAATGTTGTTAGCCGTGGCTCTTTCGCCATGACATGCAATAGCAACAGGCTATTTAAGTCCTTGTGCTCCCACGAAGATGTTGATCAAATAGAAATAGTAACCTGCGGCTGGCTAGCAGTTTTATTCACTGTACCTGTGCATGTGGGCTCCCTCAGCCCATTTATTTTAACGTAAACTACTCGACAGCGTCTGATCATGCAAGACAACACTCAATCAAGCCACATCAATATAGGACAGTGGGTGACTATTGTAGATCGTGAATTATGAGACGGAAGATGCGTTTGTGACAACAGCATCGCCACTATCGCACCTTGACAGAGAGCCACCTGTCCTAGTTCTGCGCTCTCGCCCTGGGTTTTCATCCAAATACCCGTGTAGTCTGCTGTACTTACGTATATTGTTGTGGGAAGAGGTGAGTCCCAGTGGTCGGCGTAGAGACGCAAATAATCAGGATAGTTTGGATTGAAAATAGGCATAACACACCGTAGTACTGGGCGTAGATCGCCATTTTCCATTAAATATTCAAGAAACTGGGCTAAATGAGTGACACCGGAAGCGCAGTTCCTGTCAGCTGAGCCAAGAATATACGCCGAGCTCTAGAATTATGTAAGGCGAACCACCTTGTCAGGAATTGAAGCTGTGTAACATCAATGTGAATCGTACGGAGAGGATCACCAGCCCAACACGACGGCAGATGCACTGACGCCGCTGGTATGCTGCTGCTGATGGTGTGGCTTATTTGCGCACTGGATCTCCACCCTCCCTCTCCCTACCTCGCACATTTGCTCCTTTCTCTCGCTCGCCACTGTAACAAACGGGACGGCGTGAGCACACAAGACACACTGCTTCCTTCAAATATCCCTGCGCGACAGAGGGGGGCGCGCGTCAAGCTACCTCCTGTACGTTTGAAGTGCCTTGTATCGCTATTATTAGTTCCAACTTCGGGAAAACTGAAATTTTCAGACAGAGTTAGGGTTAGGGTTAGGGTAACCCTAATTAGTTGATGATTTGGCCACGAATAATTAAGTTTAAATGTTAATCAATAATTAAGGGCTGCTCTACAACTAGAGTGTTATATATAACTATTTATAATAACGGTTATAATGTTACCCTGATCGTCATATTTTCCTCCCAGCTCCTTGTTTATGTTTTGGAAGACGATTGTGCATTAAGTTTCTGGGGAGGGTGGAGATGTGGTCTTATGAGGGCTGTTGGGGATATAGTAGGAAAGATGTGAGCCTATAAGCGCTAGATGATGTTTTTGTAAAACTAGTTTAACAATGGCAAGTACAAATTGTCCCTATAATTTTAGTAGGTCATTTGGTTCGTATCTGATTAGGGGTATATGGCAAGGAGTAGGCTATTTATCTAGTTGCATTTTATTTCATGATGTCAGCAGTTATTTAGAGGGAGAGACAAGTGTTTGAGGTGTAGTATTGCTAAAGGGCAGGACATTCATCCTTGTTTCACCCAACTGGGATCAGTTTGTTAGCAGCAAGGCTATACTTCAGTGAAACAGCTTTCCCTCTGGACACAGCTTAAACCTCTGTTCATTTAAATGTTAAAGGGAGTAAGATGTATGGTGGATAGGCTTTACCTAATACAGCATGAAGTTACCCTCAGGAGAACTCAATATATTGCTCTGTGTGTGTGTTTGTGTGCGTGTGAAGTGTGCATGTGCGTGTGTGTGTGTGTGTGTGCGTGCGTGCGTGTGGGTTGAGTCCCTTATTTGGATGATGTTTTTTATTTGTTAGTAGCCTACAATTTCAATAATATTCATGATTGTTTTTCTATTATAATTAGGGGTGTCAGTCAATTAACAACTTTAATCGTAATTAATTCTGATGAACAAATCACATATTTTTACCTGTTCAGAATTTGTGTTGTTATATTTATATAACAAGATATGCCAGTGTAACCGGGTTTAAAATGTTATTATTTTATATATGTTGTTTTGATTGAAATATCACCAAATCCTTTATTCTTTAAGAATTTATGTTTGTACAGGTATGGTTTAATTGTGGTTTTATTATTTTCGATATCTAAATTTGTATTAATTGTAATTGGCAGTTTATTGTAATATGGATGATTTTTGTTTTAAGCAATTGTATGTACCATCAGAGTCTGCACTAACGCCACTGAGGAGCGGGGATTGGCCGCTGTGTATGTGTGGGTGTGCCGCATGTTGGTCTGTTTGTACAGGTGCTGACAAGGTACATAAAGAACCTTCAGTCACAAATGGTGTTCAAGTCTTCTCTGAGGTTAAGAACCAAAAAGAACACAACGCAGAGGATTAATGGGTCCATAGACTGTTATTGTTAAAGGGAAAGAACAGAGTAGAGCCCGTTACACCAGCATTATGCAAATGTTTTTTTTTTTTGTTTTTTTTAACAATTACAAATGTTCTAATCGATTGACAGCCATAATTATAATGTTATGTTATGTTGGGATTTTTAAAGGTAGTCCCCTATTTTGAATAGTTGCTTTAAATGGACAAAGGAAGTGATTATCTGGAAACCAGTGTATGCCAAGCAGTCTCCCAGTCAGTGTGCAGGTAGGGTGGCATGCAGCCCAAGGTCTCGTTGCCGTGGTGAGAGCACACAGACCTGCGCCCCTATGCCCTTGCTCCAGTCAGCTGGCGGGGCACATGCAGGTGCTCTGCCGCAGAGGTAAACAGCGCACGGCAGGGTTTCTGCTGAACACCACTTCTGTCACCGTGGTGACAGGGAGGGAGATGGGACCGCTCCGGTAGAAAGGACACACCACGGGACACAGTGCTCTGTGGGTGGGGTGCTACGCTACCTGATGATAGGAACTGTAGTGGTGTGTTGCTGCCTATATGTGTCATGCATCAGTCAGCCACAACAGATAGCGGCTGATGGAGTCCACTTGTCCACATGGTGTATAAACATATACAGTACATTAGGCATTATACATACAGTACATAGCTATAAGCACAACTGTGGGGACATGAAAATGAAAAACAAAGGTCTGCTGATTTTCAAAAGCATATGAAAGCTATGAGTATGATTCTATTTTCTGACCAGACAATATCAGCAAGTTTAATTACATACATACATACATACATATTTTGTTTATTATCTCATTATGATTTTGTGTTATTGCATGTGAGACTACTGTATTTGTGCAGCAAAAATAAGTAATATCTGGTACTTCTTGGGGTCTTGGGTCATAAAGTAAAAAAGTAGAAAAAACTCATGAGAGTAACGAAGAAAGGTATTTGTCATTTCCTAAGCAAATCAAGTAATTAATATTGGCATAACACACTCAAATCAGCATATTCCTCATTATGACGTCAACATGAAACAGATACTGCTGTTTGACTGACTCACACTTTGCAGTTCTGCTGACTCACAGCACAATACTTTTTCCTCTGTTTTGTAACATACCATGAGCAGCACTTTCTCAATTTCCGCTCCTCTAGGGAATCCAAGATAAAACAAATAAATGTGTCCAGCAGACAGAACGCATCTAAATGAGCACTGCTAAACACTAGCAAC
Organism: Typhlichthys subterraneus; assembly: GCA_027564835.1. Taxonomy (NCBI): domain Eukaryota; kingdom Metazoa; phylum Chordata; class Actinopteri; order Percopsiformes; family Amblyopsidae; genus Typhlichthys; species Typhlichthys subterraneus. The sequence continues at coordinate 11,576 of JAODUH010068694.1, forward strand.
TCACAGAGAGAGCTGTCACGGACAGAAGGGTTATAAAAGTCTACAGTTGGTTATAATAGTAATGGGTAGGCTACATGAACGGTGAACGTTGTCAGAGGTGATTGTCACCCCAGGGCTGGTATCTCATTGTACACACTAAGGCACTGAGAGAATCCACTCTGTATTAGGGTCGATCGATATGGCCAGCTAAGGGATCCTCTCAATGAAAACACACTGATCAATGACCTCAAGCCCCATTGATCCTCCATTGGCTGGGAGAGACTGACACTGTAGATGGGACTCTGTTACGTAAGGCTTTTCTCATTGGCAAAGCCATTTCCCTGAGGATAAAAACCACCTACAATCTCCTATTGATCAGAGGGTTGGAGAGAACAGAAACAGTCTACAGCTACCCTAGACAGAGACCAGGTAAGACAGTAGTGGAATGAATCACCCTGTTTGCCTTGTCCGTGGGCCTGTGTGAAGTCTCCAGTACAAGTGCACCCCACACAGCGAGAAACAGCCCTTATCTTTCCTTCCCTCCTTATCCATCATTCCCTCTCTCCTTAGCGTTGTCCTGCTCTTATATGTCCAAGTGCAAGGTGGTTTTCTGACACAATATCAAGACAGGATAAGCCTTGATAGCATGCTGGATGAAGTTTAAAGAGACATTCCTCCAATTCTGTTTGGAACTGCCCTTGTGATGGTAACTAATACTAATATAAACAGTATATATATATATATATCTATATATATATACAGTTGTATATACAGTATATATACAGTACAGTATGTGTGTTATGTTAAATGGGGTTTTAAACAGGTATGTGCAAGTTTGCAGTGTTCAAACAACCGTTTTACTACCTTTTTATGTTGTCCTTTATGTTTATTCATATTGTAGACATGTTTTTAAAGTAAAGAACAGGGAAATGGGTTTGGAAAATAACTGAAAAAAGTATAATAGTCAAGATGTTATGTTTTATCTTATACGTCACATCAGAAATTAATGGTGAATAACACATACAAACTGTAAATGTAATTTAAAATGGAAAAGGACCACCCATAGATGTGGAAAAACAGAGAGTAACTATATACAGTAAAACATATTCTCGACACTTTCATTCACATTTGAGCCCCTCCCCGTATACTGTTTCTGTCTGACATTCTTCCCCACTCTCTCAATATCTCTCTGCTGACATAGGATCCCAGACAGTGTGTGGTGTGCAGTCGCTATAGCGCAGAAGCTTGTAGCCAATCCCAGGCACCAAAAACACAACACCACCCCTGTCCGTGAGCCATCTGCTTAGTTGGCATATTGCAGATCTGTCAATGCTAGCCGATTGTAATTCACACCAAACTCATTCATTATGACCACGGCCGTGTTTGCAGAACTTTGGCTGTAATGTTTACAGTCTGTCTCTCTCCATCTGTGTATTTATCTATTAGCTTATCTAACTAATAGATCAACTTATATTTGTTGCTTGATGTTTCCTTCCTTATTTTAGCAATAATTAGCTTGTTATTCGTTCATTGGTTTAGGATGCAGTTTTTTTGTAACTGTAAAATATAAATGAAATACATCGATGCTGATGGTAATATTGGCAAAATTCCCACTTCTTTAGAATTTGGCATTTTATAGCGTGTTATATGTCCATCTGTCTGTGAATGGAATTATGGAAATATGTGTGGATTGTCAAAAAAATAATGAGTCACTCCCTTAAGAAAGTATTGCAGCACAATTGAGAGCGACGTTCAGCAGGAAGCATGACCTCCAGGTGTCCTACCCCACACATCACATGCATGGATTTTTCATTCTCAACCATAGGATAGTCTAGTGTCCCACCCTCAAGTCCTCATGCAGCGTTTGGACTCCTGAGCCTGAGCCTCTTTGCTAAGTACTTTGTGGCAATCATTTGTTTGATGATTAAATGGACTGATATGTAATTAACCGATTCAGAATGTGAGTTAATGCAAGCTGCTCAGCACTTACAGCAATGTCAAATTAGCCTGAGAAACAAATATGTAGTGTTTGAATCAAATAACCTGTTCTTACATCCAGAGGGTGCTTTTGCCTGTTGAGTTGACCTCTCCTTTCTCGTCACTGTCAACTGAGAAGTCTAAAGGCACTTACCAACATTGCTGTCACATTTAAGAGTGTCTTAGTTAGCATTTCAACTGGTGGTAAAGGTTTAATGAAGGAATTAATACAATGTCTGGGAAGTGTGCCCCTCAGTCACCAGGCACATAAACAAACATTCACTGAGAAAGGTATAAAAGATATTTTATACCCTGGAAAATCAAACCATTATTACATTATAAGCCAATGAAATACTGTACAGTGTGATGTGTGCAACAAGCAAGATTTACTGTGAACTACATATTACTATATGTAAATGGTAAATGGTAATCTACAGTACAGCACAGTATTTTGACTCAGTAAACTCCTCTATTGTGTTACAGTCACTTTTCAATATGTCAAATGGCCATAAACTGAGTGTGAGATGTAAAGCCTAGTTCTGTAGGGGCAGGAGTAGAGAAGAGTGCCCACACACGTGCTGCCAAGTCAGCAGCATTTGTTATAGCCTCAAACACAAGGCAGACAAAAATGGAGTTGTGTGCTGTACATATATAATAATAATGTAATGTACATTAATGTAAGAGGACACCAGGGCACATGCAGAGTATATATTATGCTGGTCACATTATGGTAAACAAACCATGTGCAGTGTGTGTGTGTGTGTGTGTGTACAAATAATATAATTATATAATATTTAACATTTGGATGTGAGCTCATAGGTTTTATATGATGTTGAAAATACCACTAGGCGCGTGTGCGGGCGCGCTTGTGTGTGTGTGTGTGTAAAGGTTCCCTTGCTCCCCTAAGAGCCTGTTTTGGGCTATTTTCCCAGGAATGTGTTAGACAGATAGACTGAGGCAGATGCTGTCCTGTCCTCCCAGAGGACACCGAGGCACATGCGTAGAGTATATATTATGCTGGTCACATTATGGTAAACACACCATGCGCAGTGTGTGTGTGTGTGTGTGTGCGCGTGTGTGCATCCATGTGTGTGTGGCCTAAATTATATACTGTAGCATCATTTATAGTGATTATTCCACAAAAATAATATAGATAAAAATCACCCATACTACAAACTATGACATATTGCATTTTAATACAGTAATAACATTTCACAGAAGACATTAGATAAAGAAACGTCAGCATTTGTTCCTATTAAGTGTGTGTGCGTGTGTTTGTGTGAGCGTGTGTCCGTTTGTCACATTGTGGATATTTCTGTAGTAAGATCCTATCTGTCCTACTGTCAAAACAGCAGATCTCGCCAGTGTGATGGTAATGTATCATTTGTCAAGTAGTCAGTATGTCGCTCCCAAGAGACCATGCAAACCATACAGTACTTTTCCACGCCAAAGGTCTCCTATTGCTTGCGGCGTTGTCACCAGACTGCCATTGTTGTCTGTTTTGATGGAGTGAGAAGAACCCAACCCACACTGACAGAGGCTATTGAGAATCTATGAGATAATCTCAATCAAATTGTTCTATATAACGATGTTTGAATGAGGACAAATACCTCTTTAATTATTAACAGCCTGTTCTGTTAATCTGCAGTTTAAAATGGCAGATATGAAGGTAAATCAATGGCATAAGCAGCCTATTTGCAAGCATAAAACAAAATGTTTTAGGTAAAAGTCAGACACACAAGAATAAAACAGATTGATGAAAGTGTTAAAAAATAGTTGTCTGTATAAAAGGATTGACATTAGTGTAAAATAAATGGTTGTAGATAAAAACAGATTGAGATAAAATGATGACTATTCATCGTCATAAGGATGTCTTCAAAATGCCGTTGCAGGATGGGTGAACAATGTCACCAATGGCATCTGGAGACTGAAAATATCATTGTTTATCATGGAAGACACCATGGTTGGTGGTTATAATGTTAGCTAAATGGCTAACAACTGGCTATCGTATCAAAGGCCTGCTCCATAAAACAGTTTTACCAAATAAGATCAGACTTTTGGCAGTTTAATTTTCCAACCCTGCCAGAAAGATTGTTGTATCTGTGGATGGCTGTTTGCTTGCAGAGGAAGGCGGGACACACTTATTATAACCAATCAATGGTTTAATTTTACTATGTATCTACTTTAAAGTGACTGGCAAATTCATGGGGAAAATGTGATGAATACACTGACTTTTCCATATAAGTTTATGTAAGAAAAGAATAGAAAATATACTATGGTTAAAAAATGAGGTACTGTTTATGCGCTACAAAGTATGTCATATACGGGATCATTAGCTAAGGTATGGCAACATAGAAACCTTTCTAACAATTACCAGTTTTACGCATCCAGGTAGATTACAGTATGACATAGATGTAGTTTTTTTTAACTTGTAAAGGAGCAACTAACTCCCAACGCACCGGGCGACCCCGAGGGCGAGTCCGAGGCCGATCTGGCCGGCGAGCATGGAACTCCCGGGTGAGGGCTCGAGCAATATCCACAGCCCTCACCCAACTCCGCTCCTCGGGGCCGTAACCCACCCAGTCCACCAGGTACTGGAGCAGACCCCGCCGCCGCCGAGAGTCCAGCACAGCCTCCACGGCATATGCCAGACCCCCCTCCACCTCTACCGGCGCCGGAGGAGCAGCGGCCGGGTCCGGCCCTCCTAGCGGACCGGGGACCACCGGTCTGAGGAGAGAGATGTGGAATGTAGGATGGAGACGATGATATGGAGGCGGGAGCTCCAGGGTGACTGACACCTCGATGACCTTCCAGAGGACCTTGAAGGGCCCCACGTACCGGGGCGCCAGTTTCTTGCATGGCAGACGGAGCGGGAGGTCCCTTGCGGACAACCACACCCGGTACCCCGGGCTGTAAACCGGGCCGTCGGACCACCTTCGGTCCCCCTGGCGCTTCTGCTGGTCAACTGCTGCCTGCAGGCAGACCTTCGTGGCGGCCCAGACCTCCCCGGCCCGGCTCGGCGGCACCAGTGCTCCACCGCTGAGACATCACTGGGCGGGGTCCCCGTCCAGGGGCAGAGAGGCGGCTGATGTCCGAGAACCACCTGGAACGGGGACCGCCCCGTGGAGGACTG
>JAODUH010068726.1:0-16660 GCA_027564835.1 Typhlichthys subterraneus
GGGTCTGTCCATTTATATATACAGTCTATGGTGACGTCACAGAGGGTCTGTCCATTTATATATACAGTCTATGGTGAAGTCACAGAGGGTCTGTCCATCTATATATACAGTCTATGGTGACGTCACAGAGGGTTTGTCCATTTATATATACAGTTAATGGTACGGCCGCTACCGGGAACCCCATTCAGGACATGTTTGCTATTCTGTGCTAACAATGGCCTGTATATCCTGGGTTCATCTTCACACAAAGCATTAGGAGAACTCTTAAATCCTGCTAAAAAACAAATCACAAAAGCTGCTGGGATACATGCCGTAAGTATAGCATGCATAAATATGGCCATATCCAGTGAGTATAGTATACATGCAATGTTGTATAAACTGCATATGAAAGGGCCAATGCATGTACTCATGTAGGTAAACATGAATACAAATTGCCTATTTTACAACATCAAAGTCAATCAATTGAAACCCACATTCTGCATGAGCCTGTTTGTGTTTGGCACATAATCATTTAGATGCAAAATAGATGATTAAAAGGAAGTTTGATGGTGCGGGCAAACAGAAAGGGATACCTCTTAACAGACTATAAAGAGTCTTTTGTGTATTAAGTGTCATGGAGACTTCCAGAAATTTAATGAAGACCTCGTTTAAGAGGCAGAAAGCCTCTGTACAGGTATAAAGAAATGGTCTTCAGAGAGAAGACATTAATGACGTGTCAAGTTTGCTTTTGTACATGACAGAGGGTCTTTCAGGACTGTCTGTTTCAAAGTGCAGTGACTTCAAAAGGAGGTGACCAAAATGGATGATGTGAACTCAAACATAAAATGCCATTAATTCAGAAGTCAAAGGCACAATTTAAGTTTTGTTGACTTTCAAAGATCTCACAAGAACACTGTTGAATATTCCTGAGCAGTTAGTTTAAGATATAAGACAATGTCAGAATATGGGAGATTAACTGTCATCAGAAAACTTTTGCACATATCTGTTTTATCTTTTTATATTTTTAATTAAAGAGACACTTAATTTACGTAAAGTATAACTTCACCCCAGCTCTGAACCTGACATTGCACAACTGAAAAATGCTAAAACCCCCCAATAACAATAAAGTTAACATTTGAATTTGAGGACGCATAAGCGGTTGAGAAGTATTGTTGGAAACCAGACTGTTTTTAACAGATATGAAGCGTGGAGCCATTTTTAACCCATAAAATCATGTTTTTTTTTAATAACATTTGTAAATATGTAATTATTAACACCAGCGCATCACGGATCAATCCTATTATTTACCGCCAAAAAAAAAAAAACACAATTTAGGGTGTAGTTACTCTTTAATATGCATTTACCTGGCCCTCATAGGCTCCCACTGTTCTCTACCCCTCCCTGTATGAGGCAAATGCACAGCTGTGCTGCAAACATAATCAGCCATGTGGGTGATGCTTCTGTAATAGGATAAACTGAGTGTAAACTGAAATTGATCATATTAATGCTGAATTTGCACGGCACTCCTTGGTATGAAAAGTTGTTTTGTGCATTTTCCTTTGTTAGAGTGTGGGCTGGTGTCTGTAAATGGTAGACAGAGATAAAGGTGTTTCAGATAGACACATAAAATGGGCTTACAGCCAACAGGTCAGTATAAACGAGTAAACGTGTATGTATGAATATTAATCAGCCATGTTCAGTGCTCCCAGTGACATCATAGGTTAGTCGCCAAGAGGGATTGCATTTGGAGGGAAATGAGTCCATTAATCATATCTGCCTTTGTTTTCCTTGAGAAAGTAAGCATTCATTAATGCTTTTGAGAAGAAGGATTAGCTAACCTTGTTTTAGCCATCGTTTTGGCTGTGCCTGGATGTCCCAGACGTGACTTTCTGTAAAGCGTACAAATGTGCCAGCGACGTGCACGAGAAACAGACTGAAGATGCACTTAGGGAACAGGTTACTGTAGCATGTGTAAGAACCTGTCTGTCTGTGTGTGTGCCGGGGATGGTGCCTGTCTGTCTGTGGTGCCTGTCTGTCTGTCTGTCTGTGTTGCTGGTGCCTGGTGCATCCTCCACTAGTCCTTGAGCAGCCCTCTCTGTCGGCCTTTGCCAAGAGGGGGCCTGGGTGTGCAGATCCACACATCTCTGCCCAGCAGATGGTAGCCTCTCCGGCCATGCCTTCCCACCAGCCAGCCTGTCATCCCCCTGCCTGGCCACTCAGCCGTCACACAGCACTGCTGACCCTGCCTTGCTGACGGCAAGCCTTTATGGAGGACGGCTCCACAGGAACAAGAGCCACAACAACATCAACAACATCATCAACAACAACAACAGCAACGACAACGAAGACAACGACGACAAAACAAATCAACAGCAACGACAACAACAGCAGAAACAACAACAGCAACAGCAGTAGCGGTAGCCATAACAACAGCAGTAACAAAGTTTCAGTATATTAGTAGCCTGCCCTCAGGTTACATTGAGTCTGTGTTGCAAATGCTCTGGTCTGTATCACTGCGGAAACATCTGTGATATTGTATATGGGGTTCCATTTGTGCCAAGAAATATGACCATGTATGTATGGCGTATGTCGAGTATGTCGATTGCTCATGTCAGTTCAACTTTGAACTGTGCTTTGGTTGTGACAAAGGTATTTTGACATTGTTGATTGAACACCTTACAAAACATTTGTGTCAGTTCAACTTTATACTTGTTGCAGCACTCGCTGTTGTTTGTTTGTTGTTACGCATGTCGTCCTGATGTGTCTACTCCCATGTTTGACTGTGATGTTACACGTCATCCCGATGTGTCCACTCCCATGTTTGACTGTGGTGTTGCGGACATCGTTCTGGTATCGTTTCACTTCAAATTAATTCAGGATACTTCATGAGTAGTAGCTTACAGTAGCGATAGCCTAATGTGCGCACAGCAGCCTAACATTTTCAACAAGTTTGCTCAACATGCATAACAGTTAAACGACAGGGAAGATGACACATCGGGAAAAAATGTCAAAACAGTCAAACACCAGCGAGTGCTGCAGCAAGCTGACAGAATTACAGTTTAAAATTGAACTGACAGACAAATGTTTTATGTTTAATCAGCATAGACAGTGACCGTAGACAATGGGCATAGACAGTGGGCATTTCACATATTTAGTTGACAGTGGGCACATTTTTAGCACAAATGGAACCCCATATGATAATCCGGTCTGAGTTACTATTCACTACTAAGCAATGCTTCACAGTGTGTGAGGGAACAGTGGACTGAATGTTCAAACCAGATTCGGAGGCTCCCACAGGACAAATAAGTAAATGGCGTTTACAAATACGTTTGGCCCGTAGCTCAGTTTGCTTCTGGCATATCGAGTAAGGCAATTTTGAGGCACAAAAAGCAGCAATGCATTATGGGAAAATGTGCATGTGTAGCTTTTATCCAAAGCCACTTACCGTGAGTGCAATTTGAAGAAACATTTTAGGCGTAGCTACAGGTTTTTTTTGCTCAAGGACATTTACAGGTAGGACTGGAATGTTGGTGATCGATCCCACAACGTAATGAATGCTATGAATGCTACAGTATGGCACCCAGTTATGATCAGGTTTCAGATGGTTTATCAGTGACACATTATTGGGTAACATGTACAGTTAGGGCCTGCGTTCCCCAAACATGTTTACACCGCGTTTTACAACACTTGTTTTTAATGCAAACCATATGCGCAGCACTTACATTGCTGAACGCTGTGCGGAGCGCAGTATGCGCTCTCCGTTTTAGTGCTGCACTCCCAGCGCTTTTAGTTTAAAACAACTTTCGGAACATCGCTGAACCCTGTCGCTTTCCGTCTCTGTCACAGAGCTCTTGTCAATACAAGGTAACCACCAAAGCATCCCAGGAGCACATCTCTGCTCATCTCTGCGGAAAATAGACCGCAGTGAACAGGAAACGCAGGGAAATGTTGTACAAACACACGACAGACAGACAGACAGACAACTGAAACACAGGGAAACGTGGACAAACAGACAGACCGGGAAACAGATGCTTGTGTGTGCACAGTCCTGGTGTCTTCCATCTGCATTGCCATGCAGCAGTGTGTATTGCCTGCCTGCCAACCTGTGATGTGGAGCAATGAGCACCACTGTAGCTATCAAAGAATAGCGAAATCAAACGGGGAGGCGCGCTGGATCCTCCCGACGAACCCCGCTGGGCTTCCTTTACCGTTTCAGGTGCGCGCCGATTCTGCAAATTAGACAGCCGTCATTCAAGCATGTCAGCAGAGACTGAGCCGCATCCCAGCAGCCCCATGCGCACTCACACACATACGCACGGGCACACACACGCACGCGCATACACACGCAGGCAGACACAAGCACACAAATGCACGCGCACGCACACACACACATGCGCTGAAGCACACGCGCAAGCACACACACACGCACACATACGCACACACATGCACACACACATGCACACGCGCACATACACACTGTAGTGCATGCCCTGTATAGCTCTGATTGGAGCAGGCGGTTTCAGCGGGCGCCCTGCTGTTGCTGTTTGGACTGTTTATGGAGGGAGCGACGACAAGATGCCGGCACTGTGCCTTGTGAAAAAATGACTGCCAACGTCTGAATCAACATGCGAACGTCCTTTAGAAAATTTGATTTGGAATGCGTTGTGTGTGAAGGCTGAATACATTTTCATGAACGAATAGCAAATCTAATAATTGCGTGGCTGGAGATGGCCTGGATGTATTCGGCCTTAGGACAGTGCGCGTGTGTGTGTGTGTGAGGGCATGTGTGTTGTATTGTGTATGTGCGTGTGTGCATGGACCTGTGCACGTGAGGCACTGCAGCAGCATGACATTAAGGAGTACGTATGTGTGCGCGCACGTGCCTGCGTTTGTGTTTAACCTCTCAGTGATTGCCGCACGCGCATGTTGACGTTTTATTGTGTCTGTTTTTGATTGCGTGCGTCTGAGTGTGCGTACGGGTGTCTCTGTTTCTTACGGCGCGCGGTTGAGTTTTGGCTTGCTAGCATGTGTCCGTGCTCAGGGGTGGGCAGCTGGGTACGTCTGTTGTTCTCTTTTGTGTTTAACCTTGAGTGGCGCATCTGAGAGACAGAGGGAGGGAGAGAGAGGGGGAGAGAGGGGGAGGGACATCCATCTGAGAGATGAGCTCAGCTCCACACTGATATTCTCCATGAGGAAGAATGGAGAGATCAGCACAGCGCCCGCTGAGAGACGGACAGACACGGCACTCTAGAAAAATGAAAGGTCCTGATGGATCGGCGGGAGGACAAAGAGAGACAGCGGTTGGGGACCCGAGATAAAGACGAGAGAGTGTTGGGGAGCTTGCAGTAAAGAGGGGGGCGGCGCCTCCTTCCATATAAGCACCGTCCTCGGTGACAGTGGCAAGACAAGGCAGTGCTTCTGCATTCAAGCAGATATGCCTAGAAGAGGTTTAGGAGAACATTTTACTGTACAGTATGTTCCAGATACTGCCATTCACTTTGAAGAGTAACTGCTTTAGTTGATTTAAAAAACAGACTGATAAAAAATACAAGTTAAAACAGCCAACATGCTTTAAACTGAAACACAACATGAAACATGAAAACTCCCATGGTGTAATTATTTCATGTGAAGAGTGTGCTGTTTACATTTTATTATATATTACATTATATAGGCACTACCAACAGAGGTGGTAGAATGCAAAAGAATATTTGGGAAGTAACTGATTACAAAAATTCTGTAACTGTAATCCATTAATTATTACTGATTATAATTTTAGTCTGGCAACTAGTAACTGTAACAGATTACATTTAAAAAGTATACTACATTGTACCAGTAGAGACATACCGCGCAGTAGATAATCTTTGTAGGCGATAGTATGTTTACGAGAAACACTGTAGGTCAGTGGTGTATGAATAATGGTAAATAGACTGCATTTATATAGAGCCTTTCCAACCTTCCTGCCACTCAAATCCTTTTACAGTGTAGCCTCACATTCACCCGTACTGTATGCACGCACATTCATGCACCAATAGTGTTGTCAGCCATGCAAGGTGCTATTCAACCACCGGCTTGCCGTAGCCATGGAAAGCGATGGCAAGATTTAACGTACGATCCAAGGGAACAGAGTAGACATCCACAGTTATGTGTACTTAATGGTAAATATATTGTGTGTGTGTGTGTGTGTGTGTGTGTATGTATATATATTTTATATTTGCCACATATATAACTATCCAAATTATCCAGATTAAAATATTTTTTCATATGCTTTTGGTTAGGTACAAACTGATTCTTTATATTGTGTTTTTTATGCTGTATATATTTTAATGCTGTATATGTACTGCTTACTTTATAAAAGTATGTTTTCACTGTATGTAAAGCACACTGAATTGCTTTTAATCTACAAATTGTCCTATACAAATAAATGTGCTTTGCTTTGCTTTGCTATATATTCTATGTGTATATATACTGTATATATACAGTATATATACTGTATATATACAGTATATATATTGTATATATACAGTAGAGTATGTCATCAGCAGCAGAAGCTCTATTTCACGCGGCACGTCGGTGCTGATGTATTTTGTTTTAAGTGGGGCATAAAAAGCATATTTCCCCCTGGCTTCCTGCCACACACACCAGACTCAGCGACAGGGACCTGTGATGGTGATAAAAGGAAAGCAGAATCAATAATTCATTAGGATGTGTTTTTGTGTATGTTAACTCCTGTGCTGTGCCTTGGTGTCTCTGATGGTGGCAGTTGTGTTTAGAGTAAAGTCCTTGTAGGCGTCTCGCCACTTGGCAACGATATTTGAAACACCCTGGGCAGTTATTTAGGAAGACCGTATTGAAATGAATTGGGATAAAGCCATCAGTGGTCACCAGGGCTTGAGAAGTCAAATCTTATAATAACGGTTGGTGACTTTGTCCCTAAAGGAAGGTTTAAAAAGCAGTTTTTCCCACAGGTTATACATGTGCAACAGTTGCCTTGCATCGGTGCAACCACACGATTGGCTAAATAGGTTCATGCTCGGCAGTTACAAAGCAGACGATTGGTTCTTTTCCTCCAACTGCCACATTTGCCGTCTCTGTGTAGAGCTCTTCCCACTTCTGTGCATATCTATGCTTGTTATTGTCAATATTAACACTCTTTATTTTACTTTCATAAACTAGCATATATAACTACATGTAGGGGCATAGTTACTGCTACTGTGGCCAGGCATAATTTACAGGAACAGCAGAATGAAGCTAGACCTACTTATTTCCCTTCTACACAAACGCAGTTGGTTTATATGAAGTGGGTGCTCACTACTCAATATTTATAGTAAGATGAAGCAGTGGGAAAAGAGGTTTGACTGCGGAGGAGGTGGAAAGGAAACCAAAATGTGAAATATGCATGGCTGCACACACACACAGATGCACACACGCATGCACACACACACACACACACACACACACACACACATGCCAGGCGGTACCACTGGAAGAAAGGCTCTCTCCTGTGACTGAAGGGCTGTGGATTGATAATTCAATTAATAATCATACTTATTGCCTTCAGCAGACACAGTAATCAGAATTAGCCTGCATTAGCCATTCCCTGTGTCCTACATATTGTCTTAAACAAAGACAGTGCCTAATTTACTGTACCTTGGGTGCAGTCAGATGAGAGTCATGCAGGACGGGAGTTTTAAGAGAGGCAACTCATCTTGCTGTGTTTTACCGACATTGTAACCCACTCAAACAAATACAGGGCTTATTCTACATATATTGCCCACCTACCATACCCAGCAGTGGTCCCAGATAGCACATTGCTATTTCATTGTTTTCTCCATACCCAGCTGTGTCTGCAGGTAGGCAGCTAAAGGCTGCACCCTCATTGGACACAACCAAATTAACATTTACCTGTGGGGGTGGCGCTGAGTGTTCCCCTTTGTTATCTTCACTGCTCTGTCCTGTAACTTACTAGAAAGCTCCAGACTTTCCTTTGCTTACTCAGAAATGTGTGGTGGAACATATCACTTGTGAAACCATACGCTTTTCCCTTTTTGTGCACCATGGCATTATTAAAGCATGGGTTCCTACATCGACTGGTCTGCGTTTATGATGCTGGAGAGGCTGCCACCGTCCCGGAGAGAGGGGCCTCCACTCAGAAGGCATCTTAGGATTCTTCGGACAGTTGGCGGCTCATACTGTAGTTGGGGTTTGTGTGCCGGCGCCATCTGAATGTGATTCTTCACTCGGGTCAATTTGTACAGAGAGTGTGCGTGTGTGTGTGTGTGTGTGTGGCTAGGGGTGGGGGTGGGTGGTGTAAGGGGAGGGGGCTGATCTGAGGAAAAGGGTGCGGACGAGGCTGGACTTGCAGTGTCAGGCTCACTAATTGCCCCGCTGTGACTCGTTAAAAGTTGGTTTCAGCTTCGTTTTATTTTTTTTTTTAAGGGGGCTTCGTTCTTTTTTACTGAAGAAAAAGAGAAAGAGAGAGAGAGTGATAAAGTGTTTTCCGTCCTAAATCTTTCCAACTGATGTACCAGTAAACCTGATGTACAGCTCTACAGTGGAATAATCAATCTTAAAGCTACCGGGCAACTCTAGATAGCTGGTTTAGTGAATAGCAGCTATTTTCACTGTTTTCTTGTCTTTATAGGCCCACTGTAAGCTATTTCTGTTCACTTCTGAATTCGAGCAGTCGTGAGACAGTTGTGGTTGTCATGCCAGCATGTTTTCACCAAATTGTAGCCATGTCAACATGGTTTAAATGGCATGGCCTAGTTTGATATTATTATGATTACTTGTCTTCTTTGTTAACAATTGTATTATTATTTTTGTATTATGCTGCATAGAGGCAGCTCTCACATGATGCAATTTTGTTTGTGTCATTCAGGGACAAAAAACTGAACGTTTTTTTCTGGAGGGTGAACGTGTTCTCATAATGTGTTACATAAAATATGTTGAAATCGTTATTTATCCTTATTTGTTGAACACGACAGACATTGTTTTCGATAATTGGACACATGCTTTTCACAACTCTTGCTGAAGGATCATCGCTGCTCGGTTTAAGTACACTGTTTTCCCACACATGCCCACACTTTAGATACTTGTGTTTGGTGTCACGTGGCTTCCTCATTTACACCTGACCAGAGGTGTCAAGCTTACCGGCAAGTGACTTTAAGGTTGTTGTTTTTGACGCAGAGCAGTCCTCCAACTGGATGCAGTGAATGTGAATCTGGGATGGCCAAAGGGGGTGTTGTGGAAGGACAGAGAAGCAGTTAATCCAAATGTTTATCCACTGTCACCTCAGACAACACGATGGATCACAGACCACACAACAGCCACACACGCACTCTCTCTCTCACACACACACACACACACACACACGCACACACACATAGACGCACACACACACACATACACACACACAAACGCACGCACGCACGCACACGCACACACACATACATACACAATGATGAATGATTGGCTGAGATAATGTCTCTTTTAGAGGCAGCTAACAATTCTTCTGAAGAAATCGCTGAGACACAAAATGCTTTCCAGACTGTCAAGATAGGACCGCCACACACACACGCCCACACACACATGCACAACCAACCACACCCACAGACACACGCACACACACACACACACACACACACACACACACACGCTGTAGGAGATCAACGAGTTTCCTTGAGGATGTGTTTATTTAATGCTTGGCGTCATTAACCCTGTGTTGAGCGCGACGTCGAGGAAATTAATTCTCTGAGTGCGCGCTCGGCCACCGACACCTGGGAGAAGACGTGCGAGGTTCGTTCCGTCCGTTTCTATACCGACGCAATCGTCGCACGTCAATCATCACGTTTATCGCGTGATGATTGACAGCTGCTGACAGGATATATATATATAATATATAGAGAATGAACGGATTGAATGCGTGCCGAGGCTGACACGGCTGACATATGAGTCCAAGAATGATCTGACGTGCGTTCGCATTAACCACAAGAATCTGGATAGGCGCTCGCTTTAACCACAAGGTGGAGATCTGGCAGCTAGGTGCGCACACCCCTCCCCTTCACACACACACCCCTCTTCACTCCCTCTACGAGATGTTGCATGTTTTGCACATTCAATTTTCCGTGTTTAAATCTGGCACACGCAGGTTTTGTTTTCGGTTTCACTTTGCCAAACTGAATATGATAATGTCACCCGGGCATTGATAGAGGAAAACATTTCCGCATAGGCGACGGCTTTTTTCTTCTTCTTCTTCTTCTTGTTCTATTTTTTTCTTCTGCCTGCCATACAGATGAATTGAACTGTGTAGGTGGGGTTGCATTATAATGAAATCATCCCAGTGTTTTCATTCAGACGGGCTGTCCTTTGAAAATGGAGCTTGCAAAGCAAATTGGATTAGCAATCGTGCAATCGTGGATATCTTGTTAGGTATCGCTCCAATATGTATTGTAGTGTGTGTATGAGAGAGAGAGAGAGAGAGAGAGAGAGAGAGAGAGAGAGAGTTTGTGTGTTGTTTCCTTCTGAGTGTATACAGTATGGACTCTACTCGGCATGCACTAAGAAGTCTTGGTGTATCACCAATGCTGGCAAACTACTCACTAAAGCTGTTCTCTAATCACACCCATATAGAGCATGTCAGCTCGCGTAGCTACGCCTCTGTGGCCCTATTCCGTCATTTAAGGTTAATGCCATGGCTTGTCATGTCAGCGCTGACTGTTCAAGTCAAGTCAAGTCAATTTTATTTATATAGCCCTTAATCACATTGCAGTCTCAAAGGGCTTTACAGCCTACATTTCACATGGAAACAAACAACACCCCCTTAACCTGATCCTCCCCCTGTTGAGTATTTCTCTCCGTGTGCCATTTTTGTACATGCCCCTGCATATTAATTGACAGAAGTAAATATTAAAAGGTCAAGCTTGCATTCTGATTGATGATCTTGTTTAGTACAAATGCAGAGTGTGTGTGTGTGTGTGTGTGTGTACTGTTTGTGCGTGAGTGAGTCAAATAGATGCTGAGCTCATTATGGACATGTTAGCTTTTGTTCTTTCCTGCTACAGTAGATGTTTATAGCCTCCATTGTATCATACTGACTCATAAAGGAATATGCAAATGTGAGGAAATGGTCATGAAGACACCGAACCAAAACCATAATCAAGTAATAAGGGAGTAAGCAAGGCATCGGCAAGTATTAGTTCCAATAAAGGCACTTTCTTCCCAGCTTTGAAAAAGGGGCGTTTCTGGATCACTCCTGACCCCTACCACAACGATGACAACATCCAGATTGGACGAGAGGTCAAAATATCATGCCAGGTACAGTTCGTGCACAAGACAACTCACACACACACATAAGATACACATGTTCCAGTGTGACCACCAATGAGGGATCAAAGCCCATATTATGCATTCATAGCAATAGCATACTTAAGGTTGAGTTTAGCATGAATATTGATTATCTAATTACACACGCGGAATGGGCAGCTAGCTGTCCGCATATGAAGTAATATGAGTAGATTTTTGCTGAATTAGACAATGTATTAGCTCACAGTTCCTGACTATGCCTGGCTGTCACAACACTGTACGGGCAGGGTAAACTCTGGGGAGATCTTCCAACCAAAGCTAAAGCCTACTGCCAACTTATGGCCTTGATGGGAGAGTTGCTTTTGTTTTGATCCAGGTCTCAGTCTTCAACTATCTTTCTCCACAATGACTGAGTCCAATCGTTAATCGTGATGCATGAAAATGTCAAAAGACTAAAACATCTCCCCCCTCCCCCGCCACACACAGGTGGAAGCGACCCCGCCGGAGGAGCTGACGTTCAGCTGGCTGAAGAACGGCCGGGCCTTGAGGAGCTCGGAGCGCATGGTGATTACGCAGACGGACCCCGACATCTCCCCGGGCACCACCAACCTGGACATCATCGACCTCAAGTTCACCGACTTCGGCACATACACATGTGTGGCGGCACTCAGGGGCGGCGGCATCCCCGAGATCAGCATCGACGTCAACATCTCCTCCACGACTGGTGAGCCTCACACCCCGCCCTGCCCACCCACACCCACCCCTCTGCCCCAAACAGTGCTGTAAAACAAACACACCCAATCAGCCATCATAACATGCAGCCTACGTATTGTAGTGTACAGTAATTTGTGCACACAGAGTGCTGTAGCTGCATGCTAGAAGCAAACAGTACTCTAAGTGCATGCATTTTGTTGCCTGTTGTCACACGTAGATGTGTTGTCAGTACATTGTGTAGTGTAGGATTCAGTGTTTCTTAAACTCTGCCTGGGACTCCAGACAGTTCCGGGGGTGGTGTAACTTTTCAGTGATTTTCTGTATTCATGATTCAGTTTCCCACTGAAATCCCCAGCGTTTGGTCCCAGGCTGAACATGTTTAAGGGCCCCTGCTTTACACAATACAGTATAGCCTAAAGACACACTGAATTTAACATTGTGTTATGATGCACGGTATCAGTGCAAGCTTATCTGTCGTATGTACAACACAATGATCGACTTGCATTGCTGAACCGCTGAACTGGATCGCTGTGAACAGAATGTGCCTCCATCCATTTTGTCCTTCCATCCATTTGGCTGCCTCCACCCAACACCATTCTGACTAGCATATGCATACATGGCATTTAGCATGTTAATACCAGAGCATAGCAGTTCACCCCAGCGAAGCAGATGGCTCAGATGGTCCTAATTTCATATGTGTGTGTGTGTGTGTGTGTGTGTGGAGTGCAGATGGTCCTCTTTGTGCTTATCATATATCATAGTGTGTTGTATGTTTCTAAAGGGCAGAGTGACTTACTGGTAGAACAGATAACGTAAACATTCATATAGAATATACTGTACTTGGCAGGCGGTCGCATAGAGCGGTCGCCAAATCCACGGCTTAACTGGCGTTCCCTGGTTTAACCTTTGCTAATGCCCTGACTCTCCAGCTTCTTCACATCAATGTTAAGTCCTCTTGCTCACACCTTTCAATCACATTAGGGTCTGTACCAGCAGCTCATAGTTTTCTGTTGTAGTACAATTCAACGTATGGTGTTCTCTACTGTATTTATTCTCACTGCCAGCACCAGAATGTTCCGGCAGCTCTACATATTATTGTGGAACGTCGTTTTGTAACGGAGTCGTTTCGTGTCAGTGCCAATCAAATAATTAGCAGGTGATTGAACCACCACCAGCCAGTCAGAGCACAGGCATCTAATTGCTGCTGGCACCCACTGGACTAGACACCTGGGTGCTGATTGAGAGAATGCACTCTAATAAGCTGTGGTGTTGAATGGTGGTTAGAATACTCAATATCAGCAGAACACACACTGCCTGCAGAGACACTATAATACACAATAAAACACACACCATCCGTAGAGACACTATAATACACAATAAAACACACACTGTCCATAGAGACACTAGAATACACAATAGAACACACACCACAAGTAGAGACAAATATAATCTTTGTCTAGAAATGTTTTTGAGAAACAAAATGCTTTTCAAGCTCTGGTCTGCAAACAGTCATTTATTTTTGGCTTCAAAGTCAGTGTGAGGCTTTGACATTGAGGGATTAAACAAAAGATCAATTCTGCTTTATTGATTAAGTATTCAATATTTTATTTAAAATCAACACATCATATGAAGCGAGCACAGTTTTAGCAAGTTTTTTGTTATTACTGTAAATCAGTAATAACATGTTTTGCACATTTGAATCAGTGGATCCCAGCCTTACTAGGATGTTGTCTAGGCTCAAAGCCTATAGAGTTATAGAGGGCAGCGACGTGTACGTTGTATTACTTCCAGGCAGGAAAATAAACCTCATATGTTTGTAGGTTTGTATGTATCTGCATTCAGCCACAGAGCAAGTGTCTGAGGTTCTAGTGGAGGAACATTCAGGGGAAAAGACAAAGGCTCTATATCCAGTGAATGGCTAGCGTGTGGTAGCTGTTCAGGCTGAATTCTACCACTATCACAACCCACGTTTTCCATACGAGTGAGAAATTCCCGTGGGTCGTTGCTGTGTGGATTAGCTGTTGTGTGTTTGGTGCTGATAAGTGCTTCTTGTGTTTGTATGCATTCGTGGCAGGTGTCTTGGGGTACTTGATTGGAAACATGGGTACACAGCAAGACCCCTTTTCACAACACACACACAGGAAACTCATATTATCTGTGTCTGTGTGTGTGTGTGTCTATCTCACCAGTGCACCTTACTGTCGTTCATATCAACAACATGAAAGCTTCTTCTCGACCTTGCGTGCATATTTATTGTTAGATAATCCTTTGATAATCCATGCGCGATAAAACAGTGGGATCTATCGTACCTGCTGAGATGTTCTCTCATTATCTTTTAAGTAGTGCGGCTTTGTCTTGGAGTGCCACAGCGATGCCGGTGCATAAACACCGGCACTTTAATGTGGGCAAATTCCTAATATCTAACTGAGTATGTAAGACAGCGGACAGAACTGCCTATATTTTGATCTTGTGACATGAAAGGTTTCCTGGAGGCTCAGATGTGATTGTTTCTTAAGCCGCCATTGTTACTTTAAGTCCTCAGCATGTGAAATGCCATGAAGGCGTTGCGTTGGCAAAGAACGGCTTCCCTGCCGTTTGAAACAGACCTGCCTCACAACAACAGCATGCCTCACCACAAAACAACGCCTATTAGAAATAGAAAGCCTCTGTTGTTGTTGTTGTTGTTGTTTCTTTCAAGACTTTCTTTTGTTCAGAAACTGTCCTCTAATGACTTGTGGCTTGTCGGGGACTGGCCACACTAGCTTTCAACACATTTTTGGGGTGAGCGCCGCCTGTACTCCTGAATGAAGGAAGCCGGAGCAGCAATTAGAAGTCCTAATAAAAGCGTTTAGCGGAGATTAAGACACCGGCCCTGCCAGAGCTCCGTGTCGGGGAAGTATGTGGAAGGAGATGGAGCCCAGAGTGTTTGTGGTTTGGTGGATTTCGGGGATTTTTGGCTATCGTGCAGCTGGCTCCGGCTACACGATCCAACACCAGCCTTGGCCCCTGCCCACGGCCTATTGTTAGAGGAGGGAACATTCATAATATTTCTTTCTGTTCAGTTGTATTCAGCTATTGACAAATGCCACTTTCTGCCCATAACTCTCCCCTGCAGCACGAATATTTACAGTCACGCATTAAATGAGAAATGACTGCATTTTGTCACCAGGCACCCAGAGATTGCTAGGCTAATGTTTATTAATGAACATGACCTGACAAAGGCTAAAAATAATGACAGCACAAGACAGATGATACAATAAAGCTATAGACAAATCATACATACATACAAGTGCTAATTATACTATTTTCTCACTAGTCTGCAGATTGCTGTTGAATGTTGATATCGTTCAAATCAGTGTTCAATACAATTAATACTTTAGTGCTATGGGGGCCATCTTGGAGATGACGTTTTAATAAGATCTTGTATGGATGTGCTGGCAAGTCAACGGCCAGGCCTAATGGGCATTAGGCAAGCTTATTAAAATTATTGTCAAAACCATAAACTGTACAGGCGTCATAATTTATTTGTTCTGTCTCCCTGGTGCACAACTCCACCGACTCACAATTAATCTTCTGATGCCTGAGTACGCCTTAAGTTTAGCAGCAATGACGCATCGAGAGACCATGGCCGGCCAATGACATTCAGCGACTTGTAGTGATGACGTCTTAGACCCACTTCCCTAACAGGTATTGTGCTTATGGGGGCAAGATGGTCTAGTGGTCTGGGTGTTGTGCTCCCCAGTGTTGACCTACCTTTAAGTGTCTTTGAGCAAGATTCCTAACCCCCTAACGTTGGTTGTTCACACCTTGCATGGCAGCAATCACTGTGTGTGTGAATATGAGGCAAAATACTGTAAAGCGCTTTGGATAAAAGCGCTATATAAATGCAGTCCATTTAGCTTTGAGGCGACTACCTATGGGAGCTAAAGATAAAGTTGACTGACAGACGAGCAAACATCTTTGGTGGGAAATGTGCAAGAGGGATACCCAGGGTACAAAATGATTGGCAATGAGCAAATGCCATTTATTTGTCTGACACTTAAGGCATCCACTGCGATCATGGCATCGAGATGTCTTAACCAAGCTGCCTAGCAATAAGTACTGTAGCACTCCTAAGGGATTAGATGAAGCATGCCGGGTAAACGTCATCCGTCTGTCTGCCTCTTCCGGTTGGAGGGAGACTTCTCACCCTGCGGACGATGAAGCAAGGTATTCACAGCAACTAGAGGCAAGTAGCCACTGCAAGACAATCACAGTAGGTGGGGCCAAAATAGACTAGAAGACTTTTTTATGCAAATACTCAATAAAATACTCAAACTGGACTAGAGGACTATTTTATGCAAATACTCAGTAAAATACTCAAAATAGAATAGAGGACTATTTTATGCAAATACTCATATTGGTGATTACCAATGGGCATGAAGGCAGCAGGACACATGCTGCTGCTTTACGTGGTGTACCCAGTAAGTAACCACAAGACAGGAACTCCCTCTTTTGTAGTGTCCCTCATTTGAAGTGTCTCTCTAGTTTGTAGTCTCTCTAGTTTGTAGTGTCCCTAGTTTGTAGTCCCTCTAGTTTGTAGTCTCTCTAGTTTGTAGTCCCTCTAGTTTGTAGTCCCTCTAGTTTGTAGTGTCCCTCATTTGAAGTGTCCCTCTAGTTTGTAGTC
>JAODUH010068737.1:0-16659 GCA_027564835.1 Typhlichthys subterraneus
AGAGAGCGAGAGAGAGAGAGAGAGGGAGAGAGAGAGGGAGAGAGAGAGAGAGAGGGAGAGAGAGAGGGAGAGAGCGGGAGAGAGAGAGAGAGAGAGAGGGAGAGAGAGCGAGAGAGAGGGAGAGAGAGAGAGAGAGAGAGAGAGGGAGAGAGAGAGCGAGAGGCGTATAAGGTGGCATAGAGATGCAGGCTTATTCTGCTGCGTATCACTGGAGCCAGTCCAGCCTCCCTCATTAGTCCTTGCGTGATTAAGGAGCACCTCACATTAAGCATTAGGCTGCCCACACAGATGCACCAACAGTGGGGCCAGATGAGATGTGCACCGTTGGCCAGCTTTGAATTCACTTGTTAATAGCTGCAGTGAACCACTGAGGATCTATTTGGAGACACACCTACACACACACACACCTACACACGCACGCACGCACACACCTACACACACCTACACGCACGCACACACCTACACACCTACACACACACGCACGCACACACCTACACACACGCACGCACCTACACACGCATGCACACACCTACACACACGCACGCACCTACACACATGCACACACACGCACACACCTACACACCTACACACACGCACACGCACCCACACACACCAACCAACATATTTAAACCAGCATGAATGCCAGTTTAAAGCAGTGCTCATATATATTAATCCTATACTGTAAAAGCCTGATAATATTAAAAAAACGTTGTCAAAATGGTTCCATCCTCTTGGCTGACAATAACCATACGTGTATGCTTCATTGTGGTAGCATAATAATAACTTTTAAATTCAAATTAACTATATATAAATATATTATATAATATATAAAAATGTATTATATTTTACTCAAAAATGTATTAAAACTACTACTAAGTTTTACAGAGAATTAAAAAAGTAAAAATAGACATGAGATTACTCTTTAACTCCCTTCATGAGCAGTAATGGCAGAATGTTCATCATTCTCCCTCTCCATACCTGGAGAGCCAGGGAATATCCCTCACAACCAGCCTCTTAATGTATTGCCTCGTCATGGCAATGAGATACGTCACTTAATGCCCAGTGGGCCAAGAGGATATGTGATTAAAAGGCGTAATCTGAGCAGTCTGTATAGTCTGATAACTGCTACAGCACCACTCCACATCCAAAATGCTTTCAATCTGCACAGTAGGGGACAGATATCACTGAATGCATGGGAGACGTTTGTGAGAGAAATGACCAAATACTAACTTCTTGGGGGATGGGTCCTAATCCTAATCTGATAATCAACTGGTGTCTTAATTTATTGAATAACTGCCCCCTGCTGTCCGAACATTGTAACCAACTCCCCATGTGTCAGTATTGTATATGTGTCCCCTATTTATTACCACTGTAAACTGCCCACTTTATTGCCACTGTTAACTAGAGACCCATCTCTTTACTAGTAAATATATGTTCTTGCCTAGAAATATGTGTTTCTCCTCGGCCAGGCTTTTATAAATATATTCTAGCAAGACAACTCTGAGCTAAAAGGACTCTGAGCTAAATTATTTTATTTAACAGAAGTATGCCCTATGTTACAGTAAAGATGTGAACAAACACTACCGGTTTAGGTCATTTTGGCGACACCTATGGTAAACCAGCAGTACTGTACCGCAGGTGCAAGTTGTACAACGTACTGTAAGTATAATGCTAACAGCTACAGACAGCATGGTGTTGGTTCTAGTCGGAAGAAAAATAATCTTTATTGATGATTAAGGTAGTCACATATTTTATACTCACACTCGTTAATTATTTAAGCATGCAGCAAAGACCTGATGTGTGTACAAGATGTTATATAATAACTTAGACCGAATGTTTGCACATAGCCTTCCGTCAATCACAAATAAGCAATGCAAGATATATAATGATAGTTTTCTAGTGTTCTAAGCAAAACAGCTTCACATTTGTCAGAAGCTGCTATCTGATGTAATAAAGTTTTCCTAGTCAGCATGTTTTAACGGTTCATTAAAATTGCAAATAGACTAATTGTTTAACCCATCAGGAGTAGGCTAAAGAATATTAATATTAGAAGAGACTGCATCAACATATTTTTGTGTTGGCCAAACTCCAAAGAGAATGTCTGACTATTTATCAGTGTAATTAGACACAATACCAGCAAATGTTGCATTTAGCAATTAATCACTTTTTGACGCCCATCAAACAGGCCAAATGCAATGTACCACACTAAACTGAGGCATTGCACAACCTTTTTGGCCGCGCCCAGTTTAGTAATCAGTCGCGCTGATTTGCGTTACTGTTACCAATTTAAGCATGCCACGTCGTACTGAGCCGAAACGGAGCCGAAACGTGGCCTATATGGGCCTGCTCTGAGCGGGACCAAAGTGAGCCGGGCCCGTTACCATGATTGAGCAAAGCATTACACTATATCCTGTAAAAGAAAGATGTAAATTACAAAAACATTGTTTTGGTTTGTAATGTTACGAGCGCATGCCTCTTCCACACCTGATCGCTGAGTGGCTCGCACTAATCACTACCCCTCCCCATACCTCTCTGCAGGCATGCACTGATCACTACCCCTCCCCATACCTATCTGCAGGCCTGCACTGATCCCTACCCCTCCCCATAGCTCTCTGCTGGCCTGCACTGTTCCCTACCCCTCCCCATACCTCTCTGCTGGCCTGCACTGTTCCCTACCCCTCCCCATACCGCTCTGCTGGCCTGCACTGTTCCCTTCCCCTCCCCCTCATCTAACCACCCAAGACTCTGTGAGCGCTAACCCATCCGTTGCGATGACCAAACCAGCGCTATGCACCGGAGGCCCTGAGACACGACGCGGGGAGAAACAAACATCTCTGATAACTCCAAAAAAACATGGAGGTTGCTCGGCGACGTGACAGAGTTTCAGATGAGGCTGTGTCCACCTGCATAGGCCCCATCAAGAGCCCCCCCCACACACACACACACACACAAACAAAACCCCCATGCCAAGGCCCATCAAGAGTCTCACCCCCCCACCCCCTTCCCCCAGCTGACAGACACCACAAACATGGAGCAGGGATGGAGGGAGAGAGGGGGAGAAGGAAAGACAGAGAGAAATAGAAAGAGAGCTAGAGAGAGAGAGAGAGAGAGAGAAAGGGAGAGAGATATAGAGGTGTAAAGGATAGAGAGGGGGGAGAGAGAAAGGGAGAGAGATATAGAGGTGTAAAGGATAGAGAGGGGGGAGAGAGGGGAGAGAGAAAGGGAGAGAGAGAGATAGAGGTGAAAAGGATGGAGAGAGGAGGGGGAGAGAAAGAAAGGGAGAAAGCGGAAGAGAGAATGAGAATGACAATATTAAAGAAATTGCAAATCCACCCTCTCTGTCATCTGCCAGGTCGGCTCCTTTTATTTTCACCCGTCGAACAGCTGACGCTTGTTTTGATGTTTGTGCAGAGCCGAGGCAAATTATTGGACTGGGATTTAGCCAATGAGAATTTGCAGCGGAAACTTTGTGATCCTGCAGGTTCAAAGGCTCTGGATGCACCAGCCTGATTGTTTCACACGCATGCATAATATCACTGCTGTTTGAGCCCCAGCGATTACAAACAGGGCATCTGTGGTGTTATAAGCAGGGCTCACATTCATGAGATGTTACAGAACAAAAGCGTGTTAGGTCAGTGGGTTTCTTATTACGGCGGCTAATAAGACACGAGGAGACATTTGACACGGCTGTGACAGGCGTGATATTAAATATTGCGCACCCTACTCTACGATATACATGACAGGATATGGTGCTGATGCAAAAATAATAGCTTTTCATAAAATGTTCTGTTGTGTGAAAGAAAAGTTGTCATATCTATGAATAGACCATCTTCGTCTCTTGTGTATCCCAAAGGTCAAAGATAATGTTCTGCCTCCCAAACTTGATTAAAGGAAACAGGGCTCGATAATCCACTTGGTTCTGAAAGTGCTGACGGGCGACTGAAAGTAGCATGTGTTGCCACACATTTAAAAAGACAAGTGATGAAATATTTATTGGTTGAGTTTGTGGAGGGGAGAGCCAGTTGTTTCACAAAGCTACACAAAGAGGAATATGATGAATCTTTATTTTCCCAATAAACCCAAACTTGGCGTATTCAAACTTGTTTTAAGTGTGCTTTTTATTTCCGTACAAACATTTTCACCTAAAAAAATAAGGATAGATTTGGACAGTAAATGAGGACAAGCACACCTCAAACATAGTGAGAAGCTGGGTTCCCCTTAGAGTCTCAGAGTGTTTGTCATGTAGACATTTTGACAATTACACCATTATCATGGCAGAATGTTTCACCCCGTAGCAAAACCGCATTGTCTTCAGGAATGGTTGCTGCCAATTACATATTGAACACATGAGCAGGTCCTGTTGGATTCAACATAAGCCCCCAAATCAAGCCTTTCCCTCCCCTCGCGTTCGATAAGGCCAATCTATTTTCTGTCACAGCTGTAGATTAATTGGCCTGAACACAGCGTGTCATTAACACAACCAGACAGATCTCCACCCTTGGAAAGTTCCATTACGGTGTGTCTGGGTCCACACACGGCCTTTGTTTGGTGGGTTGTGCTTTGGGGATGTCAAACAGCTACTGTATATGTAGACATGCACACTGCCTCAACGTCAGCCATGTAAATCACACCACAGTTGTTATGGCAGAGTTTTGTTTTCCTCCAAGAGTGATTCTGTACCTGAGAGAGGTCTACTCTGGAAAATGCCAACATGTGATCTATTGCACTCTACTGTTGCCTCTCTATACATTATGTGTGAGACATAGAGAGTTATTTGAATAGAATGCTCCACTGCGGGCAATGCATATCCCTGTGGTGCACAGATATTGTAAAAAGTATTTTTATAAAGAAATGTGCCAAAAACACAGTAGGAGTGCATCTATAATATTATATCTGAATATATTTATTACACAGCAGATATGCCTTTCTGTTAAAAAGCAGACTTTGTAAGGCCCCGATCACACCGAGATGCGGCGCTAAAGGCGCGGCCGTTTCAAAAGCGCGTTGATAAACCCCCGATCACACAGAGATGCACTGCCTGCGATTAAGAGAATGGCTGCCTGGGCCAACTGTCGTTGTGCGGATAAGTTGAGAATATTGTAATTTTTATGCGCATCTAAAAAACACTAGAAACGTCTAATGATAATACAACATAGCATCGGTTTTATTAGAATGTATTAGAAGAGCAAAGGCTTTTCTCATTGGAAAATATGTTTCCACTCTTCTCACGACTTTTCTAATGCAAGAGTGGATAACAGACTGCTTGTCCAATCACATGCAAAGTATTTTGTGGAAAGCGCCTGCTCTCTTCAAGACGTTTTAATGGACGGCTCCCCAGATGGATGTGTCTAAAGGCCTCAACAGCTTAATGTAGTGAGACTTACAATGCACCTGGTGGTCTCCATTGAGAAGTGTTAATCATTGCGTCCTACCGGGCGTAGATCTCTCGTTAATATTGAAACTACTGGAGCAGCCTTTAAAATGGCATTTGTACAACTGTTGCATCTCTTCATCTAGCTCTACCACCAAACACACTTGACTTCAACGTCATCATTGTTTAAAAAAAATCAGATTTTATATTTAAAACACGATAATGGAGTTGGAGTGGGATCTGTTTCTTAATAAACATAAGATGGGAAAAGGAGGTTTGGGGTCCCCTGCTGGAGCTGCTGCCCCCATGACCCGAGTCTGGATAAGCGGATGAAGACGGATGGATGGACATTTTAAAGACCAAGCAGAACACAATTCTTCCAGCGTGTCTCCATGTCATTCATGTATGATAGTTTGTGTTCACGAGCAGGGCCACGAGCACAGCGCCGCTTTACTTTTAAATGAGACGGTCTTTGTCGGTGTGTGTGCTACATGCTACGGTGCTCCAGCAGCTGCCATCTTTGTCAGCAACTAATTTTGAAAATATTTTGCATGTCAGCTTCAAAAGAAGACCTGTAAATGTGATTAGGAATACATCTCACAGATATATTGTTTTGAAATCAGTTTTCAAATGTGACACCTTCAGCAGTACTTGTTCAATAAAACCAGTGGCATTTGTTTGCGCCATTTATATGACATTGGGGGGTAAAACAATGATCAGGCAGTGTTCAAATACATGCAGTACATATTTACTTAAGTCTTAGCAGAACATGTGACACTGCAGTGAAATTATTATTTTTCAGTAATTACTTATACTGACCTTGATGAATGCTGCAAATGGAAATGTTTGAATAGAAGATGTTCCTGTCACATCTGTGTCTTTTAGTGCTTTCTTCCCTTTCCTCTTGGGTGATGAAGGCTGCATGGCACTTCAATGTTCAGAACTACTTAAATAGATATGAACGTTTCACGGTGCCTCGTTTGCAACATGCTTATATGCAAAGTGCAAATGACATTAAAGTCAATAGTTTGTTTTAAATGTAGTTCCAACAATGGGTTGATGGAACGACGATGGTCGATATAGATGAAGCGATTGCATCTATGAAAGTAGAACAACAACAACTTACAAGTTATTTGAGGTTATTTGAGGATCTGCACCCAGTAGGATGCAAAGCCTGGAAACCCAATCCCCAAATGGAGCGATATTTGATGGTAGTTTACCGTATAGCGATAGGACAATACCCTATCTATTAACATTCCGCCGAATCTCCGGTACTACAAACAAGCTAGCATAACATCATATTAGCATCAGCAGTAATTTTCAAACATTCTCTTTAAAAAATATGATCTAAAAATAATTTTAGATCATATTTTTTCTAACGTTTAATGAAATAGCAACAAAAAAAATATCTATGAAAAAACTAATACAATGACATTTGTATTTGCTGCTGGTAGATCTTTGTTATCCTCCATTTTGCTCTGAAAATATTTAGATTTTTCTTAACTTGACCACGCCCGTAGCTAACAGACACTGATTGGCAACACACCAGGTTTACCGGCCTGAAACACCTTGATGTCCAAGCTCTCCAGACAGATTCTCGCAGCGAAGTCACACTGAAGCTTGTGAGATCACGATGGCTGCAGTAAAGGTTACATAATCTTCACTCACCGACACTCTGGCAACGCAGGCCAAAGCCTGTGGGTTTTAGCCTGCCTTGTAGAGCGCCCGCTCTCCACACGGGAGAACGACGTTCAATTCAAAGGGGACAAACAAACTCATTACAAGGGCATTAAATTAGAACTACAAAAATGGCGGCTGCTATACCAGCAGATATTGTGATCCGTCAGTTCACACAAAACCTACCCTGTATAGTGTCCAAGCTGAGCATGCTTGTGACCTGGATGAATGAAAGAACAATTCAATTTAAATTATTTATGGATTAATGAAGATAACCCGCAATTGTAAATGCATAGATGCCATAAAAGCAGAGAGGTGGAACTAAAGTGTTACGAACAGCCTTAGAAGAAGGCATATTGTGTGATTTATCAACTAATTTGCCTCAACAGCTATCCTAAACATACCACTGGAATGTCCTCAGTCTGTATGTAGCCGCCATAAAAAAGGGAATAAAACATTTTCCATAAGGACAGCCATCAGGCATCCATACTGATTCTAAAGTGACTTCATTAGACAGAAACTAGAAGGGCTTTTGAGTGGAGATGAAGACTACACAAATAAAAAGTACTGTACTTAAAACTGCTTGACTTTGAATATGGATTGCAGGGTCATCACCTTAAAAGACCAGCCTCGCTTCGTTGTAGATTTCTCACCGATGAAACCCTAGATAGAAACCAGACCTTTATGCCCTCTCGTCATCTATTCAGGCCAACATTAACAACCGAGGATGCGTGATCAGTAGAGACACGGATGTCATTGTCTAACCATCAATAGCAAGTAAAAGGCTGCTACACTTATCTTTGGTGGCCATTGCTCTGGGCTCAGCGTGGTCCCAAATAGTGTTGGGCAAGTTACTCAGGAATAAAAATAAGTTACTAGTTACTTACAGTATTACTCCTTCACAAAGTAATGACATTACTTATTACTGGGTATAATAAGTATTTACATTACTAGTTACGTTACTAGTTACATTACTGTAACGTACTGACATGCTAGAGGCTTATCATTTGCTGATGTCCGCACATTATTATAATACATAATGTTAGTTAATAATAGTGTTGTGAAGCTAACAAGAAGAAACAGCTACCAGGCAGAGGTCAGAGGTCAAGCTAAAAACAACACAAAAACATGTTTGTTTAATGGACCACTGGAGGAAATAGACCAACTCACTGAACACATGCAGCATCATAGGAATCACACACAACCTCACGTCAAGCCATGTCAAGAAATATAAATAAAATATAAATAAAACCCATTCAATGCTGAAGCAGATCACTACTTGTATCTAATCCCAGCCCTAATTGGAGCATATATAACTGGCTAGTGTAGTGGGTAGACTACACAATGACATCCTGCTAGTATCTTCACAAACTTAGCTAATTAGCCCAAATGTATGATGCAAATGATTAATTAGGCCAATCTATGGATTATTTGTATAATGACATGAATTCTATGGCTAAGCGGGGGAAAACCAGTATGACTAATTTAAGGGAAAAGGGTGAGGTGATAAGGTAGGTTTTTCTGCTGAAAAATAAACACTACTTTGATATACTGTATATACTGACACTTTCTAGTGTAGGAGAGAAGGGCGAAGGGCATCAACGGAATGTGTTTCTCCGACTCCATAGTCCGACTACCTTCTGGGATATTTGATTTTGGTCAGAGTGACTCAGGTAATCATACGCCTGTGAGCGGGTGCATGGCAGCAATTTCCGGAAAGGTCGCTTTTCTAATGAGCGGCATTAGCCCACTCACCACTAGCCGCAGACTAGATGAGAACCATTTTGTGGCAAACAAGCAAGCATTGGGCAGCCAGCCGACTTGCCCCTCAGGAAGCTTGGCCTATATGGGTTTTTGTTTTTTCCTCTGTGGGTCGGCCATTTTCTTGACCTCGCAAAAAAGACCTGAGCACTAGTAATGAAGGGTTTACAGTCAGGAAGCTGTTACCCAGCCACTACGAACACAATGTTTAGCAATACCTGATGCTGAGGGGACCACACTGTGGTACGGGATGTCGCTGTTCACATGGAAGTACAGGGAGCCTTTATTAAGTGGATGATTTCTGCAATTAACGATGCAAAACACAAGCTAGTTGTTTTGATTTTATTTGATTAGATTTGACTAATTATTTAGGTTGAACTAAAATATGTTGCCACATTGCAATGGTTAATGTTTACAATGACATACAGTATGTTGACATGTGCACTCCTTTACTGTATCTCCATGGTAAATGTAGGAAAAACTTATTCTCTAGAACGCACTCCACAGTGCTGGTCCACACATTGAAATGCATTGTGAAGCAAACCATAGTACTACAGTTTTGTTGTTCTGAATTGTGTTCACCACATTGTTTATGTTCCTATGTATTGAGTAAATACAGGGCTGTGTAAAAGTATCAGATTAGTTTTTCAACAACATAGAGAACGGTAAACTAGCGCAATGCGAGGAGCCATTTTGTGAATTTGACAAAAACTGTATTTTACAATTAGCTTGCAATCACTGACTTAACCTTTAAAACCATATATTTATTTAAGGATAATGAACTGTAGTTTAACGGTCAGACACAGGTAGGAGGCAGGACACAGGAGTAAAAAATACTTTGTTGATATGAGCGGTGGTTGCCATTTTGGAGCCGGGGAGCTGTGAAAAAGTATTGGATTTTTTAACACAGAACGGTAAGCTTGCGAAATGCGAGGAGATACATTTGTTGAATTTGACAGAAAGTGTAGTGATGCTACCCTTGAAACCAAAGCTCTGAGACGCGTGTAAAAACATTTTAACGATTTTCAGTGAAGCTTTGCTGTATCGGAGCTCAATTCATTCTATCAAATTCACGAGACCAACGACTTTAGATGCTTCAACTAGATTCAACTACATGACTTCAACTACATGCTTCAATATCTGCTTCAAAGGTTTAACACAGGGGTGCGACTTCATGAGTTTGGTGTGTATTGCAAGAGTTAGAAGAGTTTTTCCACCAAACCTGCTGCAAACGTTATGAAATACGGGAACACTTTAATTGAATCACTACAATTCTATAATATTCCTATCCACTGTCTCTGTATTTATTTAATGCAGTCTACCTGGGATGCATTAAGTAAATCTTAGTCTCACATAGGACACTCAGGCAGTTAGGCTAAAAGTGTGTGACTGTGTGGGCTACAGCCTAGAGCACTCATCTATCAAGCTGTAGTTCCTAGTTCTATTCCCATGCGGGACAAAGCTGGTTAAAGCTCGGCCAATGCTACCTTGGTTTTCTGATATGTGTATAGGATCTAATTTATGTGTTTAGGCTACTTCTATTCTTTCATGATAGCCTAAAATATTATTCTTTCAACAACAGGAAATAAGTCAAAATCCACAATGCAATAACTTTGTTTATTGTTAGGCTACTTGGAGTAGCTATGCAATTTAACATATTAATGTATCAGGCTAATTCATTTATGAATCTATCCATTAATTTATCATTACTTCAAGGAGATTCATGTATCAGTTGTGAAATACGACAAAACTTTCCTTTCCAGACTTTCACCAGCAGAGGTCCTCATCGAGCACTGATTTGAAAAGCTTTAAGTAATGAAACCATTTTCACATTTACCCAAAGTGTATTAGCTTACATTTAGCTTGCCATAGCTGACTTTACCTCTAAGACCAAAAGCTAGTGGAAACTTGGAGACACAATAGAGACAAGGTAACAGCACAGATGATCCAACGTCCGAACAAAGGAAGAAGGGCTGATTACAAGGAAAGACACCTGGGAGGAACACACAGGTGGGTGGTATTACCAATCAAGAGAGCGGAAAAACACAGACAGGAAGCACATTTCACAAAGACATGTGGCAGAGACAAACTTCAAAAGGAAAACAGGAAACAGAAAATACCGGGGAACAGACAAAGGCTGCATCCGAATAGTCTTTTTCGCTTAGGAACCTTCCTAACTGAGTGAATGTAGTATCTAGGTCGCAGCCATGATAAGAGCTGTTCGAATTTTATTATCGCTAAGGAAAGGTGCTTCAATACTTCCTTTCTTAGGTCCTTTAGCAGAGGATACACTGCATCATCCTTTATCACAGGGTACACTGGACCATCCTTTATCACAGGGTACACTGGACCACCCTTTATCACAGGGTACACTGGACCATCCTTTAGCACAGGGTACACTGGATCACCCTTTAACACAGGGTACACTGGACCACCCTTTATCACAGGGTACACTGGATCATCCTTTACGAAAGGAAAGGAGATAATGCCGTCCCACAATTCCTTGTGATGCATCATTCGGCCATTCACGAAAACAAACTCATCATATTGTCAAATGTATAGGCCTCTTACATAGCAAAATACATTTGGCAGTTATTTTCATACAATCATACATATTGGTATTAATGTATAAAAACCATACAGTCTATGCTAAAACGTTTAAGCCATTTTATTTTCAGCTCGCTCTATTACAAATATTGTTGACGGCGCTACGTCCCCTTTCCCAGAGCTCCAAGCATTTTGTGTGTAGTTGGTGCTGAAAATAAGTATAAAATGTGCATTTTCACTTTAATGTTGGCATTATTAGCTTCAGTGTGTCGGGAAGAGTAAATATATTGTGCAGCAATAGTGATGTTGACAGGACACCATTACAGAATGTTCCACCTTGAATGACTTCGTTTTTAATCCGCCTGTAGATGATGCAACCATGCATGGATGATTTCTTTTCCCATAGACTGTTTTCCTAAGCACTACATGACAGTATATTGCAGTAGGCTATAACAATTGTTACTTCTTTCATTGATGGATGGGAAGGGACTTTTCTAAATCATATTAGATCAGCAGCATCTAACAGTCTAAAAACATGACCAAATAACAAAGATTTTTATAGATTTTACACCAGTTGATACTCTAAATCCATTTATTTTGTGATCGTTACATTTCTTTTATTTCAATTACAACTTTAGTAATAAAGTCATGTTTGTCACGGGACTGTCCACGTTTAGATGGATGAAACAGGTAAAATTCAACAGATAAGGGAAAGAAATGGTGGGGTGTCATTAACTGTGTATAAGTCTGTGGGTTATAAGTATCGTGTCCCAAACAAAAGTATTATAATATCTATGTAAAACACTTTCAGGGACTATATGTTGAAAGACATGTCAACAACAGAAATGAAAATTAAATTGTCTTGATCGTTCCAAAAGATCCATTGTTTAGGGGGAAGGAATATAGTTGTTTGTGTACCGTAATGGGAATGTAAAAATGTAAATGCTTGTCATCTTATAAACTTTTGTGTGTTTTTTGATGTTATCAATGTATTGAACTTAATAAATGTCTAAAAATTGAAATTACACGAATACACATGGAAAATCATGGGTAGAAGCGGCCAAAATGGATTTTCTCAGGAGGGCGGAGGGCATCTCCCTTAGATATAGAGTGAGAAGCTCGGCCATTCGTGATGAAATCAGAGTAGATCCGCTGCTCCTTTGTGTCGAGGAGCCAGTTTGGCTAAGTGGACTGATTTATGTCGATAACTATGTTATAGAAATTCCAAACAGTTTGCAAATGAACAAATAATTATTCTCCCAGTAAACACACTGTCATTGTATTGTCTCATAAAATGAGTTTGTTTAATCATCTATGTTTTGGTGCTCTAGATTAATAATTATGGTCAAAATGGGAGTCTTTAAGAACACGCAAATATAAGCTATGAAAGCAAAGATCCCACTTGTTGGCATGTCGTCTAACTTAAGATAATGCTACCGGTGTTTCGACGATTTATGATGCCTTGACGAAAAACGCTACCGTTTCTGAATATGTTACATTACAGTACGTGTTCAGTGTTCCTATTTCCAAGATCCCATAAAGTTATAACTTTCACAGTATAATGTGATATAAAAAGCTTCTAATTGTTGCATACAATGCACACAGCTTTATGCCTATATACTCTTTCGGAAATTGGCATATGAAAATTACAAATATTCCCAAACGATCTTGCGATCAATGCGTAAAATCTGAAAATGATCGTGGATGCAATTATTTACGGTAGGTTGATTCGAAAGGATTCCTTGGCAAACTGATGCGAAGCAAGAAAAGAGGAAGTTGAGAGAGAACCCTGCTATTTATACCCCACAGTGCCTTTGACTTTTTTTAATTTTTTGATTGGATTACCGTGATCACATAATCATCTGCCATAAGTAATAGATCGAAGTTCCTGCGACAGGGAACTGTTACCATCTTATCAAAGGAGGTAGGCTGTCCTTGAGCGGCTGCTTGGCAGAGAGACAGTGTGATGGTGTATTAGTTCCTGACCCGGTCTCATGCTTTGTGATGGCAGCAAGTCTACTTGTTGCGTCACTGGATACAATTGCAGCTGGCCTTGCTGGTATTTTCAACTATACACAATACAGGCAGCCTACTTAACATGGAGGCCTCTATCTGCAATATATACATCTGTACAATACCTGTATAATAGTCTCATCTCTCATGAACTGTCATCAATGCTGGGGGCCAAAATCTCTGTGCTTTTTTAGTTTCATCTGCTCAGGACTCGTGAGGTTCTCATTTTTCTTCCTAAGCAAATAGAGAGACAAACATGGTAGAAACTTAAATGTGTACAATGCATACTAA
Source organism: Typhlichthys subterraneus (assembly GCA_027564835.1). Taxonomy (NCBI): domain Eukaryota; kingdom Metazoa; phylum Chordata; class Actinopteri; order Percopsiformes; family Amblyopsidae; genus Typhlichthys; species Typhlichthys subterraneus. The sequence goes on from JAODUH010068737.1 coordinate 13,661, forward strand.
GACATTGTCCAACCTGAGCAAGTTCATGCAGATGTAGGAGTAATTTTACAACTATTGGGTTTTACATCAGTTTCCTTTAAAAATGAAGGCAACAGATAAGTTATTAGTTTAATACATATTCATTACATGTTTCATCACAGTGGCACATGGACTGTACAAGGCAAGCATTACGTTGTATTTTAGGACCCTAACACTGGTAAATCATTTAAGGACTAAATTACTTATGCATAGCATAAGTCTGAGCCTGACATTATTTTGAAGCACTTACAAATTTTAGTCAATAAAAGCATAACATACTCTAAAATTACGTTGGCTGTTTACTACACAATTACACAAACATTAGCATACTTTCATGGTGTATTTAGATGACAATAACTTACATGAACCATGTTTAAGAGTTTGTTAGCTTTATCCTGGCAAAGAAAAGTAAGATATTAGGCCTTATCGTAACAGTCTTGACTGCACAAGAGATGGTGTCTGCCAGTCTCTTACCATGTTCTGCAGATTTGTATAGAATGTAAATGTAGTTTCTTTGACGAAGTTTGACGTTCTTACTGCCAACAGCAAAACATCCCGGGCATACTGTACATTAACTTCGTTGATCTTGCTCTGTTTTCCTGATAAAGACACCGTTTTCCTGATAAAGACAATTACGTAGGGTACACAGTAGCTCGGGCACTTTAGGAAGTAAAGTCTTTGGACCATGAAATATACATTTTTTCCTCGCAAATTTGTCCCTTTATTAACACAGAATATCATTGTATTTTCGCGCAACTGTTTTAGTTTTTCCACGCAAATATGTAAATTTATAAACTCAGAATATCTGAGTTTCTTTTCTCACACATTTGCGACTTTAATCCCAGATTATAAACCCCCCCACACACAAACACAGATAATTTTCTTTTGTAATTAGTTTTAAATGGCCCTAATACGCTGTCGTACCGTCTGTATCCCGCATGAAGCTACAACAATTAGAACTCTGGCGCATCTTCTGGCCTTCTGAAGTACTCGCAAAATTAACCAATGCTAAACGACGTCAAAGACACCAACATTAAAGGTCAGACATCTGTATATTCACCGTCGCATAATTACGTATCCAAAGTGCAGTCGGATTCTCTTGCCACCGCGGTTCCTATCCCTAAATCCTTATGAAGTCTCCTTCACACCTTTACTTGACCCGATGACGTCTTCATTCGAGGTCAAGGAACGTTTTCTAGGAAAGGACAGACATAGGATATATTTCTTTGACTATTCGGATGCAGCCCGGGGTAGACAACTGTCCATAACAGGGAACACAAGGAAACATGGACAAACACAAAGCAACCAGACCGTGACAGGACCTGCCAACCCCTTGGCCTCAGTAAGAAGGTAATGACTCATTTGTCATTATGTCAGTCCTCACATAGCCTCTCAGGTTGATGCTGTCAGAGACTTAACCTTTTATAATACACATACCATATTAGCCATTATAATGGTGCATGTACTGTAGCACAAACTCACTCATATCGTTGGTAGTGAGAAATACTGTATCACTCTGCTGATACTCTCTTTTCATGCAGCTCAATCGACAACCATTTAAGCCTTGAAAACAATGATAAATCTGCTTTGTAAAGACAGGCCACAGGTTGGTGTAAACAGATTAGTAGCATTACTTACAGTGTGTTGCTTCATGTTTTGAACGTTCAGATAGCATCGGGTGTTTGGCACCGTAGCCTCTGTTGCACATGCTGATCCTTAAAAGGACCTATATATGATGTTGTCTGCCACTATATGTCATAGAAGGGCACCATCATCTCAGAGCAAAACTAATGCTGTATGGGCCACACACACACACTCACTAACGTGTGGCAGGCCCTGCTATGAAAACAAAGAACAGGAGATCAAATTACAACCCACACAGAGGGCGTGTGATGTCATTCTCTGCTCAGGACAACATTACTCCACTGTGTATCTTAGAATATTGACATAGAAAATAGTTATTTGTTATGGAAGTCTATAGAGGACTAAATTCAAATGAAAATGCAATCCCAAATAGCATTTTAATTTTCTAAATATTCCCTGCATTTTAATGGACACAATTAAAATTTAAATGCAATACCAAATAATTTCATTTTCAAAGACAAATGCGCTTTCAAATGAAATAAGATAAACAGCGCCTCCCTTCAAATGCAAATACATTTTCAAGTCACCGCGCACTTTTACGAACTAAACTCAACTTGAAAATGAAATCTGTCAGGCCTCTCATCAAGGCGGGTCTGCGGCTATGACGTCACATTTTTCTTCTGAAGACCGGACACCTGATTGGGCTAGCAGCGGAGGGAGTTTCAGCCCTGAACACCGCGCCATACAAACGTAAACTTTACATGTTTATAAAGTGTTATACATTCCCAGATAACTTTGATATAGTCATAAAACTATAGCCGTCCGTATTATTGGGTCAATTCTCCAGTCTGTAATGATTTGTTCAAATTGACAATTACGTGGATGCTAGCTAGCTAACAGCAGCATATTATTACCAGGCATAGGCGTTTCATGCGGCAGCTAGCGTTTATGTTTTATACAAGTGTATTAGCGGTGCATATTCATGGACAGCGTACATCGAACGGCAATAGTTTTGTGTTGATATTTCTGATCGGATGTGTGTGTTATTTTAATGTCTTGAAGAAATCATGTACCGGTACCGTACAGAGAGGAACAGTTTGAGATAATTAGAGAGGAGACTTGCTACCGGGCTTACAGTCAGACATTCAGTCAGTCAACAGTTTACAAAATAAAACATACACTGATTTGTTCTGTATTTTATCCTTGCCAATGCTGCCAACAACCCGTTTGAAGACTGCTGTCCCAGCAAAAGCTGTAAAGCCTGCATCTCGGTGGTTGAAATTATATTTTGAAGCTGGATGACCTGGGAGAGGAGAGCACGGACCTTCCTGCTGCTCTTATGGACTGTCCTGTGAGACGAGGCACCTGCAGGACATTTAGCTGGAAATACAACCTGG
>JAODUH010068748.1:0-16659 GCA_027564835.1 Typhlichthys subterraneus
GAAATGCACAAATAAATAAATAAATACATGTAAAAATACAGAAATAGCCTTTTTTAATACAAAAATTTAATTATTTTCTCAATTATTTTTATATATATATATATTTTTTTTATTTATTATGGCAGTCCTGGTCCTCCATAGTTTTGTATGTACGCACGTTTATAAATGAGGTCCAGGTCTACAGTATATAGGCTGCATGCGAGTTCGCATACAAGCTTTGAAAAAAGGCAGTGAAAAGGTTTGGCCTACATTAGACACTGTGTTAGGGTGTTCTAGAAGCAATGTAACTGGGCCAGAAGGAGAACCACTAGCAGAGCTCTAATGGGTGCAGTGGGTGCCCTGCACTCAATGATCATCATTGATGTGCACAAGGCTAAGCTACTTCAGTAACCCATATGATCGTAATGATGCATACGATAACATTTTCAGGTAAAAAATACATTCAGGCAGACTCTGAAAAGCATCAGAAACAACTAGCACGGCTGATAGCGTCACTCACTAAGCTATTTTTGGTGTTTCCAGTAAATTACGCATTTCTAATAATACCGTACCAGATGGCACCCTCATCACACATTGAAGGCCGCAAAGCAGCTAGTTAAATGTGGTATCCTATTCTGTAGGGTTGTGTATTGGCAAGAACCTGGCAATAAGATGCGTATCACAATACAGGGGTCGTGATTCGATATATTGTAATATATCGCGATACTGTAAGCAAGGGGATATTGTGATTTATAATTTGTGGAAAACTGTTTGTCTGAGATAAGATAGGATGAAGGTAGATATGATAGAATTCCTAAAGTAAGAAGGATTTGGTTCTGTATTTGGGAAAAAAAAATCCCCCATCTTAATTTACAATTTAAGATGGTATGTTTCTGTAATACGGCCCCTGACTACTAGACTACCATACCACTATGTACCGAGTTTACACATTTGCACCCATACTGACTGACAAGACAAACTCTGCCCTACAGAGAGCAGCGCATTGGCCCTTGGAGGGATGGTTAATAAACAGGAGAATGGCTGTTGATTCAGATTTACGAGGCCTAGTATAAAGCTGTCTGTAATGTGCAGGTCAGTCACTTAATTCTGGCTTCTTCTAAATCAACCTGTGAAATCTATGAGGGAATGGGGCAAACACACACACACACACACACACACACACAACATATGCCAATAAGATCCCACTAGTAGCAGATTAACAAGTAGCTGGTGACGGAAACAAACTCACATGGGACCAGCAAGACCCCCAGCCCCGACATTCCCCCCAGCCAAGGGCCCATGTGTATTTGCTCGTACAATACACGTGTGGTTGTGTGCTTATGGCCCATATGGCTTCCATACAGTCCCTCCCTAGTAAGAAGACATCCCTACAAGTGTGCTTAACTCTTCTGCTGTGGTTTGCACAACTGTTGATTTCACTAAAGATTGGCCAGTGTTAGACACTAGGCACATATAAAAAGGTAATACCACCACCTGTACACAGTGTCAGACGATAGGTTTATATTGCTTGTGACATAAGCCGTGTGTGTGCGAGCCTGGCTGTGTGGTGGGGAAAACCTCAGATACAGTGTAAATAAACCAGGGCAGTGCGGCGTGTTCAACAGACCAAGACTGGTGTATACTGCACCGGATGGGCCTTGAACATGTCTGGTGGGGCGGAGGGGCGAGGGGCAGCAAATGGAGGGCTTGTGAGGGGGTGCCTGCGCCAACCTTACTATCCCCAACGGATCAGACCAGCAGTGCCCTGACCCACTCTGATGCAGCTGTAGCCTCCTTAGCCTCCCACGCGCAGAAACACTAGCGTGACCTCGTCCGCCCACATGCGTGCACATCTATGCACGCGTTGCCTCTCACAGACTCGTGTGTAAGAATACACACGAGTATATGGCCAGCGCCTACACACATGTGCCACTCCACTAGAATACAAAGAACTCCCACATAGTGCATTTACTCTACACATTCACCATTTTCCACATCACCTGAGGTTCTACCACGAAGCTATCTCGCTCGCACACAATGAAGAAATACAGCACTGTGGCTTAATAATGCACCGGCATGCTTTTTCTACAGTCAAACGTGTTCCTCATCTGTCTAACATTGAGCTTGATGAATGGAGCTTGTTACTTTACAGACCTATCCTCTACTGCATGCTACGCATTTCGCTGTAGAGGCAAGAGGACTTGAGGGAACCTAGTCTGTTGTCAGCCATATAAGCGTAAATGTCATCCCCTCCCCCTCTTTGTGGTTTTTGTGAAAGAGAACAGCCCAAAACATTGACACGTGTACACTCATTTGGAGGCCGTCTCAAATGTGTCATTTCATGTAGGCCTAAAAAAAGTGTCCCCGTTAAATGCATCAACTGAAAAATGTGTCGTTCATCCTCATGGGTCAGTATCAAGGCACAACCCAGATAAAACCCCATCGTCTCACACATGGCAGCTCTTTGCTTTCTCATAAAGCAGAGGGCTACCCAAGCCACTTTGTTTTCAAAGACTTCAAAAGGTTAAAAAGTGAGACATCATTGGGAAATGCAATGAACAAAAGCCCATGCATCTCCTTGCTGGACCGTAGACGCACGCACGCACACACACACCAGGCTATCACTCAGAGAAACAACACAATCACACAAACCGAGAAAAGCAGGGTGGAAGGAAGCCGGCAGCATCATCACACCCCCCCCCTGGCTAAACAGTCTTATATGGTCCAGCTGGTGTACTGGTCTGGGGGCTTTGGCTGCACCAGTTAAAACAGGGACAGGGAGGAATAGCGTCCGGCACCATCAGTCACCCAGAGGGAATTAGCCCCGAGCACATGCCAGACAGCCACGTGGCCACCACACACACACCTCCCTCAATTCAGACAAAGGGGCTAAAAGCCTTTCTATATACATGCATACGCACAGCCTACAAAATAAATACAACAGTCTTCATGTCAAGTGAATAAGATGCCACCCTGCTGGAATATATCTAAGGTAACTCTCTTCTGCTTATCATGAGCAGCAGCATAATAGACAGAAATATCCTAATGTAAACCCCCAGTCAGCCCTGAAAGAGAGTGAGAGAGATTGGGGGGGGGGGGGCAGTACACAAAGGCAGTCATGCCAACATGGTCCCTCACAATAGGAGTCAACACAGTGGGGCCAGCAGCTGAAGCCCTTCCTGTTTGCCCAGATGGGCGGCCAGAGACACACATGCACCAGAGGGGCCCTCTCCACAGGCCTCTGCCCCATACCGGGCCTGCATGCCCTGCTGAATAGGACAGCATTGTTGGCCTGCAGCATCACATTCATCAACACGCCCAAACAACCAGGCAGACCATGTGCGGGTGGTTGCTTGCCATGTGAGAAATTATATCTTCCAAATCGCGTTGTTTTATAATCAAAAGTATAATAAGAGTAACAATTTCTGAAGGCACGAAGTTATTCCACATTCTGAGCAATTCAATATGCATTATGAACATTAGCATCGTTCTCCCAAACATAACAGGCAGAGAACGTAAATATTGCTCTCATATTAAATTATAGCCATTTCATGCCATTTATTTTGATGATCTTAAAATATGATCTTAGCTCAGTCCAGAGAAGGCACCTGCACCCTCACATTCAAACAGTCTAGTGCACAAGAGCTGTGATAATGAACATCTTCAGGCAACCATAGTAATTTCTGCTACACCATAGCATTAGCCTTCTTATAAGAGCCATTTTTAGACCCAAATTTGGCACATCTTGGCCGTAGAGAGGCAAATAATTAGACTTCTACCCTCGCGCCACACTTGTGTTGCTGTGCTTTAAAAGGAGGGCTGTCAGCCATCGCTCTTTGACTGGGAAACCCATAGAGGACGCGTCACTCGCCTGAGCAGGAGAACATCATATCTGAGAAACTTTGGGACACAATTAAAAAAGAATCAGCAAATTAAATATTAATTGAGATCAGGCTAATGTACAGTGGATGCAGATCTGTTTTCTGGCGCATTTCCGTTGCTGCGTTCCAGGCAGCATGCCTGACTCACATACTCAGCTATGGCTCCACACATAGATGATCATTTGCGTCAGTTCTTTTCTCTTCTATGTATGCGTTTTTGGGTATACTTATATACTTATATGTTTTTATTCAACAGAAAAGCTTCACACTGAAAATAAATATCCCAGTTCATACAATTCCATACCATTCCAGCAGATCTTATTATCGATATGTGCAGCCTGTGATGGTGAATTAACAAAAACTTGATCTCCTGGTAGAACAAACATCTTAAACCTCAACATGTGAGCAGTAGTACTCACATGTTGAGGTTTGAGATGTCTACTTAGATATTCCAGATTGCATGGCTCACTCATAACCCCTGCCTACAGTTATTCCACTGTGAATAAAACATGAATCCATACTGGTGTTTTGCGCTTGCACTCGTAAATGTATTTGTTGCCGTCTAATGTACTACTCTGTCTATGTATTTTAGGATTCTGTCCCCACCAGAAATGTTTTTATATTAGAAATCCATATAATGGAAAAAAAAAATTATTCTGGAGTATCATACACATCAAATTAATTGGGTCATGAGATGAATGGACTTAATAACTAGGCCTAAACCTAATGTAGCCAGTTGCGCGGAGCTATCCAGAAAACAACCTACATACCTCAATAGCACTCTTCTAACCTTAATGAGCTAGATACTGTACAGTATGCTTGGTGTAGAATATTTAGAGTGCAGAGTCAATATTTCATTGCAACCTTTTTTCCCCAGCCTTGAGTCACTGAGCCATGGCTAGTGCAATCTTGAAAATGAAAATGCATTTGACTATCAAAAGATGCTTTGATAAAAATAAATCATTAATTTGTAAAAATAGAGCAATGTTTCGTGACGTCATACCTCATAACTGTTCATGATGCTTCTACTGCCATGTATCATTTACCTCGAGCCACTAAAGAAATACATTACCGGTAACTCAAATTCACAGTGAACTGAATAACCTGTGTAATGAAAACAAAACTAAAAGACTGAACATTTGGCATATTGACAAGTGGTTCAATTAATTACGTTACCCATCCCATGTACTATATCACTTTCCCAGCACGAAATACAATAGTTATTGGACTACTAGACTATCTTAACCACTACGTACTGAGTTTACACATTGGACTATCAACAATTCATAGCTACTGCATATTGAGTTAAGGTGATGTTCTGGTTCCTGTGGCATTCATAACTCCACTTTCAATATAGGCTAAATGTATGCCATGCCAACGTCCCTGTGGTGCCGACATGTTGGTAGTATGATGGATCATACCCTTGTTCTCCAATCATTTAACGTGTTTGCTCCTTAGCCCACAACATTGACCATTTAGGAAACAATTTGCCGACATAAAATAGTATTTAGAAAAGACCGCTTTTCACTGCCCAAACTACAAGGAAATACTACCATGGGAAACTCCCTGCCTCCCGAATTAGAACACTAATAAATAGAGTGTAGACAATTAGAAATAAGCATATAAAATGCTTCTTTCCAGCGATTCTTAGTTAAACCAATATGTATCATAGGAAACCCTGTGCCACTGCCGATAGAAAATAGTAGCCTATTTGTATTACGGTGCCTGAACAAGAAAATGCCATAGGGAAACCCTGTCTTGTCAAGCGCAAAGTTGTATTCTTGGTAAACAATGCTCAAGCAAGGCATATAAAAACGTTTCCAACTAATTTAATAATAATACCACAATTTTTAAAAGGTAGACAATCTGTGCATGTACAGGACATTCATTATAAAGAGCCCTAATTCCATGATATGGGCTTGCATCCACAAGACTGTTGTTGGCTGCGTCGAATCGATTCTATTTCGAGACTTTCGAGAAGTAATACTGTCGATTTCCACTGGCTGTTAGCATTGTCACTTACAAAGTAAGTCTCCGTAATATCATGTGCAATGATAGCGCAGAGCTTTATTTACACATTTTAATTGTTCAATTCATTTTAATCAGTAACCTTAGCCTACTATTTTTACAGATTCACAAGACCTGTAAACAGCCAGAGTTGTATTGTTAAGTTTTCCACAATGAAAGTTTAACGTCCGACTTGGTCATTGAGTTACGTAGTTGGTCGTTGTGCATGTCAATCAAAATACCTTGCTTGTCAAGTAGGCGGGTACTGACACAGCGCTGTGTCCCAGACTTTACGTATGTAAAGGCTGGCTCTGCGAGACTAAGAGCAGCCTAGTCAAAGCCTTCAGTCTAGCCGCCAGTCAGGAAGGTAAAGGCGGTGTTCACTCACCAATGCTGAGAGCTCACTTGTGAAAGAAGACAGCAGTTCTCTTGCTCTTGGCAAACATTTGCATGCCAACTGTACCTCCATGCTAATGTAGGTCCATGTTAAAATTGCGGTTGTAATAACCTACCAGTGCCGTTTGAGTGATGCTAATATTCCATGGCTTTTGACAGTGGATATCAAGGTGCGTTAATTTCTAGTTTGTCAAAATTTGTTTTCAACATACATGTGCTCGATTATTAAATCCACTTTGTTTGTATTATATCCATGTCCCGTGGATAAATGTAGCTAACATGAGAAAAAAAAATTATCTCCTCGTATTAATAATGCCGACTAACTAACTAAATATTTGGTGTCTGACATCTTATTTATTCCTCATTGGAATGCATCTTGTGCTGTGGAGACAGTTTTGTAAAGTATCTGTGTTCTCTAATTCTAATGCACACTGAAAGAAAGAAAAATAAAAAACATGACTGCTTCACTTGAAGAATCGCAGTCAACAGAAGGGGCAACGACTAATTATTCGACTCGTCGACTCAGAGGGCAGCCCTACCACGCTCCATTGGGAAGTGTTTACAGTTGTTGCCTCGACTACTGGGTGTAGACCTCTTGTTAAGTTTGAAATTATTAGACAGCCTTTAACCAATCGGCATTGCTACAACTGTTTTGATCGCCTCATCTAGCTCTACCCCATTTAAAAACATGCTTATCTTCAAAGTCATCACACTATCCCACCCTGATTGACAAAGAAGCATACAGTAAATAGTCCTTTAGCCCACCATGATTGGGCTGCCAGCAGGGTGGCTGTGAAAACACTAATGCGAACAAGGTTTCCAGACTATAATCAGTGAAATTAGGCTAGTGTTTATCTAGAAGTGAGATACGATCACAAATGGTCTCAAAACGCATTGGAGATTTTAATGACAAGTACTCACGTACTTACGTGACAAGACGCAAGTTAAATAGTCAGAAGCCGCCTTGACTAAAGTCTGGGACACAGCATTGGCTAACTGCGTGAAGACCTGCCTATTTTAAAGTAAAGGCATTTAGAAAGAACTACATAATCGACTAAAGTGGACCAAGTGGCCAATGAATATCTACTACCAGACGTATCACACATTCAGCACGAGACGTTAATGTAACGTAGTGCTAAAGAACGGAACAGGCTAAGACTAGGTGTGAAGAACAAGATTATACAGTTACTCTAAAATATAATTGGATGTCCTCTACAGTCAGCTAAATGTCTCATATGTTACATTTATACATGCATTTACCGCGTGACTCAAATATTCTAGCAGATTTATGAAAACATTGAGTAGCTATAATAATAGGGCTACTACTTCATATAGGTTTGTGTTTTAAGGCAGGCAGAAAGACAGTCAGCATGATTAATTAAGGGTTAGCAAAGAGAGACCATGCTATGAGATCACCTTTCCTGCAGCAGCCATTTGTGGTTTTAACACATCATTTCTAGTTAAGGTTGCCTAGATAAAAAAATGACCTCGACAATCAAAAAAACAAACAAAGCGTAATGATATTACTTAAAGCTATTACCATTTCCACACATGTGAAACAATAAAACACTAAACAAAGTTATTTATATTCCAGATGCTATAGGTCAACATGTAGTGATTACCACTCTTGAGACCTGCATGTCTGGGTAAATAGTCAGTGTCACATAAACATGGTATACATAAATACAATATATAAATACAATAATGGCCATTCATTTTATACTGCAATTTTATCATATTGGTCCAAAAATCTGATTCTGGTTTTAGAAGTATAATGAATTACAAGTTGAGCTGGAGCACATAGCCTATAGTAGGTGAAAAAGCCTATAGACAATTGATTGTATAGTATGCTTTTGTCATGATGCAACGTAGCCTTGTAGTACTACATATTTCCAAACTTTCTTTTTAGTGGTTATTGATAAGCAATACATTTCGTTATTATTCAAGTCAATGTGCATTTTAACTATACAAATTCAAAGGGGTGCCTTGCCTGGTCCTGCTAAATGACCTACACGTGGTAGACAATATAATCTTTCAACATACCTACAACATAGCTGAACATGGGATGGTGGCGTGCTTATACATGCTTTTTGATAATGTAAAGCAGTTCCACTTCACAATAGACTATAACTTTATTTTATGTGACGTTGTCTGTTTTGTGACTCAGCCTATAGGCCAGGCAGGAAACCTTCTGAAAGTATAACATAAAATATATTTTAGCAGACAAGATGATCTTGAGTCGCGAATGGGAGCAATAACGCGAAGGTGTTCAACATACTCGTAGTTATCACACAGATTCACATAGCAGCAGACCCCCCCAGGTAGCTTCGCCTAGCACGCAGATAGAAATGTGGCTTCGGTTTGACACCGATTCAAACAAAGGCAGGAGGACGATCCAGACAAGGCGATGGACTAGCCTACTGGATTACCTAAATATCTAACGAAATGCATTCCAGTCAGTTAAACGTTTTAACAGGGTAGCCGACACTATATGTTTGCTTATTTCTACCGTGATCTCTCTCAAGTGTGTTGAGAAAAATGCATTTACTGCGATACAATATTGGTAAAAGCTAATGGCTCCTCCAGCTAACGGCAACCACCTGAGGAGGTGTTGTGCCGAAATTGCTCGTACCGCCAATACGTTTACATTGACCACACAGTGACGAGCCAAAAGCAGTTCACAGGAGCCAATTCTGGCAGCGGGCACTAGTTTGGCATAACCCTCAGATTAGACAAACATGACAGAAAAACTGAAACACATAGTCGTGATGAATGTGCCAAAAGCAGTCTGAACGAACCATTTCTACAGGGTAACAATTTCGCCATTACATTATTATTAGCCTTCTGGTTGCTGATGTTATTAGTTCCGTAGCGTAGGCTACAGTACGGTACCGTAGTATTAGAAAATTAAACACTCTCCTTACCCACTGCTTTGGCTTGTCTGTGACGCTCTCGAAATGTACTACTCACTAAATGGTTAAATATTTTACCAAACATGTACAAAATCTTCTTTTTGTTAGTCGCGGAGACGTCTTCGATATTGACGGTTACAATCCCAGGTGATGCCGTTTTCTGTTAAATCCGCATCCTTGATTCTGATATAGCGCTCCTAGCAGCGCCGCATGTTACGAAATCAATACCGTATTTTTACCTCGAACGACAGCTTTAAAATATGGGCTGGGTAATTGTACCAGTAAGCAAATGATGTGAAACCGTTAAGATGAATATCCGCAGCTTCCCCGTGTCTGAGCATCCGATGGCCGTCCCTCACTCCCAGTTCAACAGGGAAAGAAAGAATGAGCGTGGTGATGTTGAGAGGGGCTGACCCCACGCAGTCAATCACTTTAGGATACCGAGCAGAGGTGTGATGCCGAAATCTTTCCCCTAAATACAATTAGTCTTTTAAATTACAATGTCAGCATCATATTGCCTAATTATTATGCTTATTCGACCTGTCTCTGAACTAGCCTATGCCTGCAAATAGCCTACAACATTCAAATAATAATCTCTTTACCAATAAGGGACTGTGACTAAATTAGTCTGCAGAAGCATACTCTATATCTTCTGTTTTTTTCTAATTGAAAAGGAACAGTCTACTGGACAAAATATCTTTATATATATTTCTTTGGTGGAGGCCATTTCGTCACGGCACCTAGCTCTGCCTACTGCCTGACTATTGCTTCCTCGTTGAAAACAGTCCTTGACATTGCATAATATAATTTACAGCATTTGGTGCTGTCCCTGGTGCTTAAACTATGTGCTCAAAAGAATATTTTTCTCCCAATAGCTCAGAAAATAATATTTTCACATTTGTGGCTTTTTGGAGTTTTTAGAATGAGATCTATGTTCATCATACGCTAGACTAGCTATAGCCTATGTATTGAGAGACAGTAGCCTTATAGACCATGGCTTCTATAACTCATCCCAGGGAAATCTTAATCAGAATAATTCAAGATGAGATTACATAATAAATTATGATTACACTTTATTGCTCCCCAACAGGAAATAAATAAGTTTATTTTGTAGCCTAAACAATATGCCACTTAGGCCTATATTCAAATCTGAGTATGGTGTTTTACTAGATGCACTTTAGAATTTGTGTAGGAATTTGTCTTGTGATTCAAAAGTTGCTTTAGTTCAAATTCAGAGAGCTTGTGGCTGTCTATCCCTCGCCTCAGTCAGCGTTTATCATTGCTTTCTACCTATAAAAGTTGTGTTAAATTTGTTAAATCTGTCAACACTGTATACCGTATCATCTTCCTTACAACATGACCTCTCTGTATTTTCACTGTAAATGTTAGACCAGAAAGAAGCACATATGTATATTTAGCACCATGACCAGCTGCTGTACTGATCCAGGAATCTATCAATTTAAGCATTTGTTTCTTATTATTTGTGTTTATGTCGCACTTTTTTGTCCAGCATCCAAATAATGCCAATGTCCCAGCATGCCCAATTGACCTCCAAATGATTGACCCCTCTGCAACAGGTTCATGAAATTAACCATTTTTTGCTTGTCTGAGAAAACTGGCTGGTAATTTCCAGCAGATTCTGTCTGCGCTGATACATCCGACCACTGATGTCCCTACATCTCGGCCAGCTGGCAATGTTTTTTCTGTGGTCTCTCTGAGCCAGGAAAGAGCTCCTTGCATCCTTCCATGCCTGGCAGGATTCACAGAGCTTCTATGCCTGGACCTGGGCCTCTATTTCCCTGGTGGTTTTGGTCTTCTCCTGGACCAGTCCAGATACAAAGTGTGCTTGGCCTTGTGGAAGTCCTGCTCTCCTGAGGATAGGGCCTTGGTGACGCCCCCCTGTATTTTTTCAAATATACTTGTTGTTTCTCTCATAAACATATCAGGACAGACACCACACTGGTCTAAATAATACCTGTTTCATTTTGTTAATATGCAATACAGGAGTATATGCATAGTAATTTAGACAAGTTGTTTAGTTAAGAACTGTGTTTATGGGACTTCATTGAATGTGTCCTCATATTACAGGTACATGTAAGTCTTTGTCAGAGAATGTGTTGTTACTAATTGTTTACCTTATGGTTAAGTTTATCTGACAATATGTCACAGTTTATCTCAGATACATTAAAGTGTAACTTTATTTCAACCCTGAGCCTTACTGCCTTACTGACTGAGCCTTACTTAATGGGGGACCCCATTAACATCAGTTGATTGTGATGGTGCACTAGTGTACTTAGTTGGAAACCAATAAGGATTTTAAAGAAATATGATGTGTAGAGCCATTTTCAACCCATAAAATCCAGATTTTTATAAACAGGATTTTTTCAATATACACCAGCAATGATGTGTCTCATCAAGTTTGGTCCAATTATTTAGTTTACAACACAATTTAGGGTGCAGTTACTCTTTAAGCTGGCAAAATTAGGCTTACATGACCTGTTTGGCAAAAATAATCAGTTCTGCCGAGATAAACAAGCAAATCTTAAAAAATGTCTATACGTATTCCACAAATCTCTTGAAAATGTCAGTTTTTAGGTGCAAAGTCGTTATGTATATGTACCATAATGACATGATACACAAAAAACATTTCTTAAAGTTTCTTAAATTCATACAAAAGGGTCTGGTTATTTTCAGATTTTGACATTTATAGTTACGACCACAAACGGGGACCTTTAATGCCCTGTTAAGTATCACTGTCTTACTTATACATTAATTTAATCACATTTTAAGACACTTAACTTTTTACTTTTACAATTTCTAACAACGTTTCACAAACTTTTGATCATAATGTGTCTTTTTTATAAACACTTTACTGTTTTGCATTGCTTTGCATATAAATAAATATTTCACAGGTTGAATGAATGGTGGATAAAAAAAACATTTTTTACCCACCATGGTTGTAATGTGCAAAATACATCAGGCTGTATATCCTGTCTGTCACTTCCCCAGGGCTATAACATTAGTAATTTAAACATAGTGTCCCTGCATTGATAAAACACGCACACACACACACATACCAACATGTATTTACCCAAACATCCACCATGAGCCCCCTCCACTTCTAAACCCACATACCCACAGTGGAGCGCTCATCCACAAGCCGGTGTAACAAAGAGAAAGAGATGAATGGCGGATATAAGGCCGTATGGTCTGCCAGACTAGCCAGCACAGTGCTTATGAAAAGACACTTTCTGCAGACAACAGCAGTTTGAGATAAACCCCTCTGTATCCTCTCACCATAAACAGGACCCAGAGGGGGGCCCGAGGGGTGGTGATGGTGGGGGGGGAGGGCGAGGCACATCGTAGGTAGAGTGGAGCAGCTTGCATGGCAAAAGCCTGGTTGATGTGAGGGTGCGAGCAGACAGGACCTTCGTGTATTAGAAAATAAAGGGACAATGCTTGTGTGTTTATACAAATGTTTGTGTGGTTTAAATCACATGCGCCGTTCCTCCCTGCACCAGAGTACTCAGTGGCTCCCCCTATAGGCGCATATTGTTCTCTCTTAACAACATCAACTGGGAGGTAGAGAGGGAATGTGGAGATCTATTGGGTCTATAACATATTCAAGGCGTGTATACTCACTGCCCCTCTGGGGCAGTATAGCCTAAGCACATAACTCTAAATGGCACTGTTGTTATGCATCCTTTCCACACTTGAATGCAAAGCATACAGTCTGATCATTGGAAGTGTTACATTAAAAGGTTATAATAAGAAAATTAGGTTAAGTTGACTGATAGTCACAAACACTATAAGTTGTCTCTACTGATCTTGATTTAGGCTATATCTATTTCCTATTATGAATCTAAAAATGTGTAGACCTTACCATTCCAGTAAATGTGTCAGCAGACAGATTCTACAGGCATATTACTGGGGAATCACAAAATATATCTATTCTATCATCACCCATAAGTCTCTGGTTATTCACTGAATTCACTGAATTCCGAAGCAGTCTTGAGAACACATCTTTATAACATCTTGAGTTTTCTGTCAGGGATCAAGGTTGTTGTCTTATCTTAAGCATATCACTGCCTGTTCTTGTTGTGGTTTCAATGAGTTGTCTGTCTTTGACAATAAGAAAGGAACAAATTTGACTAAACAGTTCCCCTAACTAGATCAATTGATTGGCTTATACGTCTGGAAGTGGGATATAGGTCAGAAATTATTGTTACAATCCAATAACAATGTAACTAGATTTACTGTTTGTGTATAACATTTTGAATTTTATGTTGGATAAATTATCAATACGTTAACAAAAATGTTATCACATTCTCTCGAAGTTCAAATTCTCAATTGAAAAAATAAGAATTAAAGCATGCATGTTCCATCTGTGCTGCCAGTACCCAGTGGGCTATACTCTCTGGTCAACGCGACCTATAAAATATATTTATATTCCTCCTGCACTTTTTGAATCATCTCCCAAGGACGCAAAGGCTATTTCTGTTGTGATTCTTGTTCATTCTCTGTCACTCCCAGCCCACACCTCTCTCTCTTTCTACCTAAACTAGTTGCTTGAGGTCACCCCAGTGTTCTAGTTTAAAATGATATAATTATTTGGCGGAATGAAACCAGGACAGATAGGGACAATATAGTGCTACAGCAACGTGACTCACTAGATCACAAGGTAAGGGACACCACATATACTATATCTGTTACAGACTATATTACATTGATGTAGTCTATGTCAAAAGCTAATTATATGTGGTATCAAAATGAACTATGCATATTTAAATGTGTCAAGTTTAATAGTCTAGTTCTTGGGAGAAGAAATAAGTAATTATGTGATTTAACTAATTTCCTCCTATAATTGTCCTATAATTGAAATATAGATAACATGGTAAAACATGGACAGGACATTACATTTACAATGTAGTTCTGTGGTAGTAAGACATACAGCTCCCCCTAGTGAAGGATGCTTTCATTGTTTTCCTATTCACATGATTATATTAATCACTTTTATAAGATAATGTAGGTGGATACATTCTTAGCTCTTACAATATACATTTAAACAAAAAACGAACAATGCGTCTTGGTAAAATTTTGAAAGAGATGTTAGTTTTGAACCTTCGAAACATGAGTCATGAGAGTAAAGGTAAACTAGAATGTAGGACAGTAGGTACTGCAGCTAACCCCATCTGATTTTAATTCAGACAAAAGTGGCATATAAAGGGATATTTAAAGGTACTGTACAACCTGGTCTCTTATGAAGTGAAGGGCATGTTCCTATTTTAATGTTTTGACAGCCTTTAAATTGAGATAAAAGAAGCAACAAATAAACCAGTAACCATTTTATTACAAAAAAGACTAAAAAATGTGTTTTAACATCTGATTTAATTACAATTTTGACACCTTTGGTTTTAAAATGCACACAATTGTAGGGACTTTAACAAGAGACTGGATATGCCTTTTCTGCACGTTTAGCCGAAATAAGTTACAGTACACCCCCTGTATTTGGCTAATTCAAGTCCCACAATTGTCAAAATCATACAAAACATAAAGGTCCAATGCTATACATCAGTCAAAATACATGGGAAGATACGTACCAGTCTTTCATATATTCCACTAAACAAACTGTACAATCAATATGCTACCAATTTCAGACCGATATTTCCCAAATTACAAAACATATAAAAATGTATTTCCCAAGAGAGGATGTAAACAGAAATACCACACATTCTAAAAGTTTATAGTATTCCTATATGTGCAGTCCATATTTAACAATATCTCAACAAATCTAAAGCCTCCTGATAGAAACTCTGGTTGTACTGTAATAGTGACTGTGAGTATCCCTTACTGAAATTGCATGGAACTGTTATGGTGTTTCATAGCTTCATTACAGAACCTGAACTTTTTTAGTGTTAAAGCTAACATAACTAAACAGTTAGAACTTCTGACTTCATACATTTGATTGGCATTGCACTTAAACATTTACTAATTAAACAATTGAAAATAACTATAGTAAAATCATAAAATGTACACTAAAAGCTAATAAACAGCCCTAACAGAAATAACAATAATTACAGAGAAACAAAAAGCAAAACTAGGCCTTTGTGTTAATTCATTCTTTCAAAAAAGTGCAAAGAGATTATTAAAGAGGACTAGACAAACATTTTTTGTACATTTCCAATAAGCCATCTTGATTTGTTTGCCAATGAGAAAATCTATGGGATATTGCCCACAATGAGAACAACGTTTAACCATGATACAGAGATGCACCAGGTGCTTGCATGTTTGTGTGTGTTGGATAAATGTGGGGGTAAACAGAGTGATAGACAAGGGCTACCGTGTCCTGGGGCGAACACATATGTTTGGCCGTCGCGTGGCCACAAAACCTTGGTTGCACAGGCACTTGTACGAGCCTTTGGTGTTGATGCAGCGGGCGTGTTTGCATGGATGGATGGGAACTCCTGGTTCAGCACACTCATCAATATCTGTACAGACAGGGAGGTGTGTCAGTCAGCATCAAGGAATGAGGTCAACAGTACATTAGATCATTATTAATTATAAATGATTATATATACAGTATATTTTATATATTATATATTCTAATTATATACAATATATAGTTATATATATACACAGTACATTAGATCATTAGTAATGATAAATTATTATATATATATACATAATTCTAATTATATACTGTATATATATATATATACATACACAGTACATTACATTAGATCATTAGTATTTAATAAATAAATAAATTATTATATATACAGTATACATATTTCTAATTATATACTGTATACATATACACAGTACATTATAGCATTAGTATTTATATTATATATACAGTATATATATATAATTATAATGATATACTGTATATATAATATAAATACTAATGATCTAATGTATTGTGTATGTGTATATATATATATATATATATATATGTATATATATATATATATATATACTGTGTATATATATATATATATATACTGTGTATATATATATATATATACTGTGTATATGTATATATATATACTGTGTATATGTATATATATATGTGTGTATATATGTGTAAAAAAAAAGAACTCATCAACATGTAGCCAAAATATATGTGCTATATAACACTAATTATATTCTTAATTGTAATATGTATATCCCTCCATATAAGTTATTTATCTAATTACAGTGAAGACAACGTCAACGAGACACATACCGTAAATGTCATACTATCTGTAAATACCATGTTAAATAAACCAAAGTATATGTAGATTATAATAAATAATACACTACTATGGTACCAGTGTGTGTTATGGGCAAGCTCACTCAATGGCACCAGTGTCGCATATGGAAAAATGTAAAGCAGAAATTACACTATATATATACAGTATATACTGTACACTACCGTTCAAAAGTTTGGGGTCACTTAGAAATTTCCTAATTTTTGAAAGAAAAGCACAGTTTTCTTCAAT
>JAODUH010068759.1:0-16658 GCA_027564835.1 Typhlichthys subterraneus
AAGTTTGGGGTCCCTTACTGAAGCTGCTGCCCCCGCGACCCGACTTCGGATAAGCGGGAGAAGATGGATGGATGGAGATGGATGGAAAATGCATCAACACCACAGCAACACAAAGCAGAGGGAGGCATTTTGTCTGGGCTTCTGAAGCTTGCCATTGGTGAAGATACCAGCCCACTCTCCAAGCTGTGCTATGCTTTTTGAAAGTGTACCAAAAGGAAATACGGAAACAGGATGGTTTTCGAACCTATTTAAAGCAACCCCAAGTGATCCATCTCACCAGCACTCAGGGCCTCAAATCCCACCCACTGTAACACTGACCAAGCCTACCGATCAAACTGTGACACATCCTGATGAGATGGTTGCAGAAACAAGCAACCGGACTCATCCTCCAACAGAACAAATATCTAAAGTACCTGAGGCAGCTCTCCAACATCAGCATGGGGTGGATGCCACGTGTGAGCAAATTAAATCACAGCCAACACAACAAGCCCCACAGAGTCAGGGAATTTTTTCTGGACTGTTAAAACAAGGATCAATCTATGACTTGTCTGCAGTCAAAACAGCTCAGGTAGGGGGTGCTGAATCTTCATCTCCTCAACCTAGTTTGCCACCGCAGAGTTCTGCATCTGACCAGTCGTTTGGAGGTGCACAACCTGGATAGTTACAGACGTCAGGGTTACTAGACGCAGCTACAGACACGGCCACGACGACCCAGCCATCTCACGCCTCCAAGGGACCCAAACCCTTTTGGGTCGACCAGCGACCAGCTATCAAGGCAGGGCTACAGCGGGTCTCAAGTCAAGGCTCAGGTGCTCCCCAGTCAGGAGACCTTCTGTGTAAATTAGGTTTTGGAGAAACCCCTCCCTTAGATGAGGACCATTCTGGCCAGACACCACAGCACGCAGCATTCTCAGGTAAACCATGCCAACAGCCTGTCCAAATAGCTCAACCCATACATACAAAGGCAGAATCTGCTCCACCACCACCACCACAACAATCTGGTGGAATATTTGTTGGTCTGTTGAAGTTGACAGACACAACTCTACTGCCACAACAAGGTAGACCGGTCAGACACCCCCGCCAACAAGCTCATCAACCAGGCGTGCCTTCTGGAATCTTTAACACGATTGTGGAATCTAGTCCATCCCCACCACAGCAGCAACCAGCTGCTAGCCAAGTGCATAACCAGGAGCGGGAACCTCCACAGCAAGCAGGCTTCTTGTTGGGTCTCTTTGGCATGAGTAGCCCAGGTTCTGCTCAAAGCCCAGTGCCAGAACAGCGTGGCCCTAATAATCAACCAGGAAGCAGGCAAAACCTTGCACAGGCCCCACAACCGCTGCCACCTGGTGGCGCAGCAGGGATGTTGTCTGGATTATTATTTAACAAAATTGCAGACGCTGGAGCCCCATAGCCACCAGGAGGCGCTCATCCAGGACATCATAGAACAGCCCCGGCTCAAAGCACAGCGCAGCCAAGTCAGCAGGGAGGGTTCTTTTCCGGGTTGTTTTCATGGAGGGTTGCTTCGCTGGCTAGACAGCAGCCTTCCAGTAATCAGCCAGACCAGCAGCAACCACAGCAAGGTGTCAGACAACCACTGCAGAGGCAAAAACAAATTCCTACGTCGTCTGCTTCTTCCGCCCCAGAGCCACCACAGGGTGGGTTATTGTCAGGGCTGTTAAACAAGTTGGCACCTGAAGGCGTACCCCAACAGCTCCCTCCCCAACAGCTCACACCCCAAGCTGTGAAAAATACTCCTGAACAACAGACTGGCCATTCCAGCCAACAAGGAGGGTTTCTCTCTGGTCTCTTTGGTCAAACACTGCCACAGCAAGCCAAAGGAACGGCACGGCAGCCTAATCCAAGTGGGGGTTTGTTTTCAGGTCTTCTCAACCTTGCCTCTGGTGAAAGCGAAACTCAGCAATCATTTCAAATAACCCAAGACGGTAAACTCCCTGCCAAGCCAGAGAAACACCCACTGAAGTCTGAATCGGGAGGGTTATTATCTGGCCTGTTTAATAAAATAGCCACTGAGCAGCAGCCATCGTCACCAGTTGGCCAGAGGTTTCAACCAAAGCACCAGCAGCAAGCCAAAGCGTTTCAGGGACGACCTGTGATTGAACAAGCCAAACCAGTGGAGCTGCAGTCCTCCCAGGACATTGCAGCAGACACAGATCCTATTGCACATGCACAGAAAGGGTTCCTTTCAACCATGTTTAGTGTTGCAGAGGAGATGCCTACATCTAAGGCACAGCAGACTCTATTCTCACACCCAGAGGAGGAACCAAAATCTAGAGGTACATCTCCTGGTTTATCAGTTGTCTTTAAAACAAGTTCCAGCACAAATAGTGCCATTGCAATTGTAAACGAATCAGGAAAAGGTCTACTGAATTGTTTACTACCAAAGAGCAAAGAAGGTATCCCTGGAAACACTACTACAGTCACCACAAGTGGACGTATTGCTATGTCCGGCATTCACACAACTACCAAACCTCAACAAGATCCCGCAAATTTCCATTCTCAACATTACCTAGAGGACATACAGCGTATTTTATAGGCACAGCATCAGAGTACGTTACCAGGACCTGTTGTACAGCTTTGCAGAGCATGGTGTGATTCCACCAGAACTCTATGAGCATCAGTGTCTCATAGAGGCTCTTCTTTGGCAACAACTTAATGATTATCTACTTTCAGAGGCCCTCAGTGCTTACGTTCAGGAGACTCAGCAGGCAAGCCAAGAGTACGTAATTCCTACTGTTGGAGGATCTACATTGGAAAGTAAACCAAGGCTGAATCCTAAAGATATTGACATCACACAATTCAACATACCATCACATCCCTGGAATGATGCAGCCAGAGAACTGTTTGAGAGTCAAAAATGTTTTCCTGAACCAGATGAAGATGTTATGTTTGATATGACTTACAGGAACAAGAAAAGCTGGAGCAGTTGTGACCATTTGACTTATCTAAACGAACAGAAAACCTTGGCTTATTGATGCGAGTGCTCTATGTCAAAAGAAAAGAGTCAAACAAAACTAAGTAGATGTCAGTCTCTTACTGAAAGCAACATACCTGAAATTAGAAACGTTGATAAAAATTTAGACGGTGTTCCATATAATGATGAGTTTAATCTGAAAGCCATGAAAGAGTTTAAAAAATGTCTTAAAAAGGGCCCAATTGATTTAACAAATGCGGCTATGGATTTAAGTAGAACAGCAGGACTTTCTGAGGCTGGTGATGAGGAGATATACTTTGAAGTCCCTGAGTGGTATCAACAATGGCTCTCTCTTTTGGAGCAGGGAATGTGGTGGCCAGCTGAGGGAGGAGATTGTGGTTATTTTGTTTACGCAGATGAAGAATATATTTGCTCCCTGTTGACCGACAGAACTGGTAGGCATCTTTATACTTGTGCTGCACCAGGTGATGTGCAAACCCTACATAATATCACAGAAAACATTCCTGACAGCATGAAACAGGAAAAAGACAAAGTGACCCTCTGTGGTTTTAAGATTCCCCTCTGCAATGAAGATCTTAGGCCCTGGATTCCAGATCAACAACAACCCAATGTGCTGCTTCCAAATACTCCTGTGGACCTTAACTCTGCTTTTAGGAAAGGTGATAAAATCATGAACATGAATCTGCAATGTTTCTCACAGATGTTTAAAGAATCCATGTCTTCTCAAGCAGAGCAGCCAGTAGACTGGACTGGATACACGTTTCAAAAGATCGAAATGGAATCTGTGAAAAATGGGAATCGTTGTCATGAGGAGCCATTGAAGGCGGCTGACCTCACAGTAAAGACAGTGAAAGGGTGTCATCGTGGTCCTTATTGGAAAAATCAAGGGATCAACAATATCCTGTCCTCTTCATCTGGAGAATCTGTGACCTCTCCAATGCCTGATACTCAACACACATGTGAGAACATATGCCCTCAAATTCCTCAAATTAGAATTGGCCATGTTGATGATGAAAGACATCACAATGAACAGAAAGCAATTGGTGGGATTGTTGGTAGTACCTCCTGTTCTGATGTGAGCAGATCTACAGTATCAGCATCATCTGTATCTATGAATGTTTCACATGTTTCCTTGGCTTCTAGATATCTCCCCCAGACCCCATAGTTTTCAGACATACCTGGGCCTGCTCTATCTGGAAGAAAACTACCATCAACATCAGTTGCTGGTAAATCTTCTCCACAGTCCTCCGTCCAAGTACGGTCAAGTGGGCACAATCTGCCCTCGGCTGCTACTACTGCTGCAAAAGTTACTGCACAAAGACCTCACCTAGCAAGGCAGTCATCTCAGGCACACGGTCGCATAATAATGTGACAGGTGAACAAGACCTCGGCCGTAGGTACGTGTGTAACCGATCAAGCCAGTAGACTAACAGCAGGCCATGAACCCACCTCACCTGAACAGCAGCCACAGGTGAACAAGACCTTGGCCGTAGTCACATGTGTTACCGACCAAGCCAGTAGACTAACAGCAGGCCACAAATCCACCTCACCTGAAATGCAGCCACAGAGCTCAACTCGGAACCAAACCCCACAACTCCATATTCCCAATGACACGCCAACAAAACATAAAGTCAATATTTGCCACAGGAGTAAGCAGTCCAGCTCTCCCGTAGACAGCCAGTTGGGAAATAAAGTCCTTGATTTTTCAGCCAAAGATGCAATGTCTGCCAATGTGGAAGCTACAGATGAGGGGACGAATCTAATTGTTGACTTTACAAAATATAAGTTAAAGAGACTGAAAGAAAGAGAGGAAAAGACACATGGGGATTTGACTGACACCAACAATTTGGCAGCAGTAGATCTTACTAAGAACATTCAAGAGGATGAAATTGAATTGAGTAATTCAGATTACTCTGATAATTCTTCACACAAAGGAAGCGTTTCACTTCCGAGATCAGCTTCTCAGACGAATGTAAGGACAGGGGAACATCCTACCATAGTGAGCCGGCCTCCAAGTCCAGTGGTGAGAGCTGACCATGTCTCTTTTACAAATCGTAACCAGACACCACCCTTATCCCACAGGATGTTGTTATTGAACCACCGTGAAACAGTAACTTCTGTCCAGAGTTTGATGACCCCAAATCTGTCAGTGGCAAGAACTGTAAAGCCATCGCTACCCGTTGACACCAAAAGGGCCCCTACAGCAACCTCTATCACACCACTGGATATGTCACCCAGACCTTCTCAACCCATACCAGAGAAAGCATCTCAATTGAGTCAAATGGAAGCAATGTCACTGGTAAATAAGCCATCTGCTCGAGAACTTGCCACAACTGATTCTGTTGGCATTTCCTTGGTATTTGAACCTGCATCTTATGAACAAATATGGAAAAAGCACCCTCAAGCCACAGTCCTAGAACAAACACCACAAACACTACAGACAACGGACAGCACAAAACCCCACAGTCCAATTGTACAACAACTAATTTCTTGCGTTCTTCCATTAATGTGCAACGATGTATGTAACACCAGAAGTGTGTCGTATACCATGCCGTCAGCTCCAGCCAACTGTGTAAAGGCTACGCTAGATATGTCTGCAAAGACCTCTGTATCAGAAACCATGCCAAATAATTCAGATCCAGTGTCACTGGTGAAGACAAGGTCATCGGCCTCTGCACGTGCCCAAAGAGAGTGTATAACAACTGACCAAACTGTTGACTCTTGGACTGAAGATTTGTCACTGGTAAGAGACAGGTCAACTATAAGACAAAATGGTTCTACTGGTGTGCCATTGATAGTTGAGGCCATGGCAACGGGAACAAACTATGGGAACCAGAACAAACTATCATTGTAGTCCAAAAAACTGACACACTCCATCAACAGATTCTTCCACAGCAGGTATCTTTAGGTTCAATTAACACCATTAAGGACTCTTATGTACAGAGCGAGAAAGTCATGGATTTCTCTATAAAAGATGGATCTGCTACAGCCCGACATTTTATTGAATTATCTAATGGAAGACCGGTGGACTTCACTGATATGAAGGTGAGAAAAGAAAGAATGAAGACAGCAAAGGCACCTGTAAGAAATCTCTAGCGGGTGTTGTCAATCTGAGTGTGGACGTACAAGATGAAGAAGACATGTCTGACCAAGGCACCACAGATCTCTCTGTTTCATGTGGGTCCTCTAACTCACCAGGTCTTCATAGTCACCAGCAGCGTACGACACAGGGCAGTGTCCAACGTAGTATGCAGCACCGAAGGCATTTAAGGGTAGACAGTCTGCCCAAAATGAACTGTTCACCAGTTGATACTCCACCACTTTTCTTATTTTCTGTGAGGCAGGAAGATGCTCCTTGCACAACAATCCCTGCTCCCTCACTTTACAGTGCTAATCGACAGGTCAGTGGGTCAAATGTCATGGTGTGCAAAGCGCTTCATCGGTCAATTTCGATGTTGCCAGCACAGCATTCAGTTCATCAGCCTGGAGTGCAAGTGGACAGAAGCCCAGCTAATTATAGATTCCAGCCAATGATCTCAAAGTCAAATGTCCAACATGAAGTGTTGCCCTCTAGTCCCAAAATCCTCATCAAGCAAGCAACGCTGGACAGTGTGGGGAGCGTTGAAGAAGGCACATGTGAATACAGAACGATGCCTCCAGTTACTCCAGTGTGTGATAGGTCTCAAGTTTGTCACACTTCAAGGACCACTGTGTGGTCCCTGCCCTCTACTCAGCAAATGTGTGATCAGTCCAGAATTGCATCTCCTCTTCTGTCTTTGAAAACGCAGCAAATTCATGTCGTGCCCCAGTTGTCTCTTATTGCAAGAGAATCTGTTCAAGTGCCATTATATCATGGAGCAAGTCCAATATGTGTTACTTTGAAACAACAAACCACACCAACACTATCATTGAGTACTACAGCTAGTCAAACACTAGCAGAGACAACATCTATCCAAGGGGTTGATTTCAACGTTCAGTGGTTCACAGCCATCTGTCATGAGGTCTACTCCTCCTCGCATTCAGATTCCACCAACACATCCTCCTCTTGTTTTCCATTCAACAGCTGTTGAGGAAACTGCATCTGTGTTCAATGCGTCCTCCACTGTTACCTCTGCAAAACAGAGAAACATTGTTGTCAGCCCTTATACCCAAACACCTGCAGTATGCACTGAACTTTCTTGCCATCCATCACATAAGGGACTTTTAGGCTCTGCTAATAAAATGCCAGATTCAGTTGCATATGTGTATATCTGTGAACGATTTACCAGTGGCTTAGTCTCAACATGCAGTCAATCTTCTATACAGGATGCACCATTCGGAACCATGCCAGTTACATCATCCTCAGACATTTATAAACATGCCTTTCAACTCAAATCTGTTCCAGTGTCGCCTGCACATTCTATAAAAGATAAAGCAGCGGTGTCGATTTTATGTGGTAACAGCCCTCAAATATCTCCCGGCATGCCTGTGTCATCTTCCTACATTAAGCCACCAACTACGTCTCCTCAAAGCTCTCAGCCCGCTTCACCACAAGCTACACCTATTGCAAACCCAAGATATATGACATGTCAAGAATGTATCTTTCCATCTCAATCCCCAGTTATATTGTCTACAGTGGAATTGGCTAAGACATCAAGAACTCAAATGTCCCAGGAACAGAGTACTGCAATCTCTCCAACTGCAAAGACACCATCGGAAGTAGTGAGTGTGTCAACTTCAGAAGAATGTTTACAAGCACATCGCAATCTTAGGTCTACAACAATTACCACAGGCAACCTATTACAATTAAAGATCACTCCACCCAGCTCAATCTACATTGGCATTAGTAGCTCTGAAGGACCTCCAGTTGACAGTGAGCTAAAACCTTATGTCAGATTACCCCACATTTTTGTCTCAGCAGCCAGTTCACCAGACAAATCAGATGAACACGACTCTAATGAATCAAGAATGCAAGAACAATTTACAGAGATCGGTGTTTCCGAGGCTTCTAAACCCACCGAGAGAACAGTTACTGACCATAAAGATGTGCCAGATGCACTGGGTGGGCAATGCAAATCTATAAAACATTCTAAATCTGAGGATGTGAAATGTATTGAAACCAGAGGCATTGAGCGTATCGTAGCATCAGTGGAACCTCCTCAGATTAATAAGCGTAGATCACAATTAATCCTGACCAAGCTAGTCACCGTAGAAGCTATATGCTCAGAACCCTCTAAGGAACAATGCTCACTACTAGCAGTTACACTAAGTGAAGTCACAGGATCAGCAAACTTGTGAGAATAAAAAAGGAACTAACAAAACATTTAGTGGCCTCTAAACTACCAAGGCAGGAGGGTTTTTTCAAAGTACCTTTTGCATTTTCACATGGTAGAAGCTCTGATGGAAACAAACCTAAAAGTGGATTTAAGCTCCTTGGCATGTCTTTCATGGAAGACAGAAAAACAGAGGAGCCAAAGCCAGAAGTAATCCCTCCTGTAAATGAAGACACTGTCCATGAACAGCCAACATCAATAGAAACTAAACATTCATCAGGTGATCCAAAAAAATCAGCATTTTGAAATGCAGGCAGTAGATACCACACCCCTTGAATCTGCGCCTACATTAACAAAGTGTCAGCATTTAGAGAAGGATCTCCAACCAGAACAAGAAACTGTTGACACCATTAACTAATCTTTGGAAAGTAGCATTATGACAATTGAAAGTACACTTCTGTCAACAGATTATCTACCAGAGGTGAAAACGATGTCCGTAACAGAACAACCATTTAACCTGCCCTGCACAGAAAAGTACACAATATTTGTTGAAGGTAGATACATGCCTTATGATATAAATAAACCATCACAAGGAGATGAAGGCCAATCAATAACAAAGGAACAGCATTTTCACTCTGACAAAGTACACATTTTAGAAAAATGTAAGGAGTCATTGTATGATGAAAACACAGACATTGCACCAGAAAGGGGGGATTTAGAACCTGATGGAAAATGTAATAAAGCTGGCATCTCTGCTTATAACAGCACAATCGATTTAGATGTGACGTTAGAAACAACAAGAACTGGAGATATATCAGATGTGGAATCTGCAAAAGCCCCATGTAATGATAATTCATCAGCTGAAGATGAACCAAACCACAATGAGAAACCTGTGATAACTGCTGTTGACAGACAAATAAAGGTTGTAGAGGCAGAGGAATTTCTGGAAGAGCCTCTCTCAGTTGCTGTTGAAGGACAGACAGAAGTTGAATATGGGAAGAAATGTACAGGTGAATCATTGATTCCAGCAGTTAAAATAGTAACTGAGTCAATCTAGGGAACACTTGAGGCACAAATTAAATCAGAACAAGCTGATTTATTTGAGAAATTAGCCAGAAGTGAAACCTCTATTACACACTACACAATCCCTGATGCAGTTACGTCAGTAGGTGAGTTAAAATCCGTGATCACACAGCAGCCCGAAATAGATAAACCTCAAGTTCTGGCACTCCCAACTGGTCCTACAGTGGGAGGCAGTCCATCAATACCACAGCACCACAGACCAGGCATGGTCGGACCTCCTGGCCCAAAAGGGCTGAGAATGGGAGGCCCAAGAATGGCTGGACCAAGGCAACCTGGGCCTAAAAAACCCACAGAACAAACTCCTTTCTCAGGTTTTATGTCTCTATTTTCCTCCCCAAGCGCTCCAAGCAAACCAGCAACTGGCAGAGGTGTCTTCTCAAGCTCACCCGGTCTATTCTTGGGATCCTCACATGCTCCTCGTCCTGCAGGTTCGCCACTGCAGCAGCAGCAAACCTCATTTTTCAGCCTTCCGAGCAGCCATCCCACAGAGTCCTTGACCACCGACCTGTTTGGTATGTTCAAGGGACAAGAGACAACCAAACCGTGTGTGATGCGACAGTCTAACCCAGACTCTGGACAAGATTATCAAACTATTGCCTGCAAAAGACATCTCTGTCGCGGAGAAAGCATATTTCGGAAACACTCAGGACTCTGAGGTGCCAGAGAACTGCTTGGTGGAGGAGGCGGAATGGCCAGACAAAACGGAGGCACAAGACTGTTTAATGGAATCTGTAGAGAAAGAGACTTTGAGGGTGCCTGATTGTAAACAAACTGCTGCAGAACGTAAAGGCATGTTTGACATTTCAGGTTTGACAGCTCCAAGATTTGGATCCCTCTTCACCTCTCCACCAACCCCTGCTGCTAAGCCTTCACAGGCAGATGGAGGTTTCTTTTCTGGATTCAAAACTCTCTCAGCCGGGATATTTCAGAATGAAAAGCAAGCTGGAACAGAGGAGCCACCATCTGCTGCATCCATGTTTGGGATGAAGCTGGGAGCCATGCTTGGCAGTTCAGACTCCCCCAAGTCAATGTCTATCCCCCCACCTGTGCCTTTCCCTCCACCACCTGTGTCACCCCAGCCTCAGTCTCAAAGTCCCAAACATGGACCGGAACCGGAGGCAGGGAAACGCTCTGACGGATCGAGCGAGACCGGGACCGCAGGCACAAGCGACACCGATGAACCATCTTCCCAGACGGGAAGCTGCGACTTGTTCTGCAAATCTGGATTCCCCTCCGAGACAGTGTCCCTGGCAGAGAGTCTAGACATGTCCCACATTCAGACCTGTTACATCACAGACAGCTGTGATGTCATCACCGCTGACATGCTCTCTACAGGTTTGGTCTCGGGACAGCAGAAGGACTTGCTGAGGAAGGACGCCATGAAAAGGCTAGTACCGCTTGCATGGTAAGTGGTTAGCCTGGCCGCTTACCATGCTAATGTAGACTAGATGTGTCTGGCCCCACCCTGGTCGTCCTCCATTTTGTTGTGTCTGAGAGAGCTAGCAGTGTTCCCATAGCTCCTCCTCCTACTATACATTATACCATATGAACTCTACATTATACCATGCATGTGAACTCTACATTATACCATATGAACTCTACATTATACCATACATGTGAACTCTACATTATACCATGTGAACTCTACATTATACCATACTAACTCTACATTATACCATACATGTGAACTCTACATTATACCATATGAACTCTACATTATACCATACATGTGAAATCTACATTATACCATATGAACTCTACATTATACCATGTGAACTCTACCTTATACCATACTAACTCTACATTATACCATATGAATTCTACATTATACCATACTAACTCTAACCATGTGAACTCTACATTATACCATATGAACTCTGCATTATACCATGTGAACTCTACATTATACCATACATATGAACTCTACATTATACCATACGAACTCTACATTATACCATGTGAACTCTACCTTATACCATACATCTAAGAACATAACATAATACAAACTATAGACTAGTTATTGAACAATTGTATAGCTCAAGTATAAACCAAGTGCCTTTATGTTTGGTATTGCATTCCGGCACCCAGTTATGCAAGCCTGCCATTGTGAATACAATCATTTCTGAAGCCTAAAAAGTGCTCACTATTCTCTGTAAATATATTGGCCCACTGTTTTATATTCAAAGTACCTTGGTAATGGCTTCTCTGACTTTGATGGAAATGCAATGCCTCAAAAAGCCACCGGTCTAAATGTATTAGCTTTATGCTTGGGGGGGGGGCGTGTGCACACAACTCTCTACTTCCCCCTCCCTTGGCTCCCTAACTCCTTCTCTCAGCCGTGGCCAATTAGTTGATGTGGACGGAGCCGTGGCAGATTTATGCTGGCGGCCGCGGCACATGCAGGCCGGACGCGGGGCTGCGAGGAGAAGACGGCGAGCGGCCGTTTGGCCCGCGGCCAACGGGAGATGCTAAATCATGGCTGCTGTACTGTGACGCTAGCCCTCGTTAGAATACCCGTCCCTCCGGCCTTTATTATCCTCTGCCTCTCTCTCCCTGTGCATCACGGGTGGCTTTTTCTCCCGCCGCGCCCTTCTAATGAGAGATCCTTGCTATGACTAGAGGATGTACTGCATGTTAGCGCCCCGGCTGTCTGAGCATGTGCACATCTAACGGCTCCCCGTCTGAATCCGTCTCAGACACACACTTGAGGATGTCACACACTGTACTCTACTTATGTAAAGTGTATCACATTTAGTTAGTTCATTGTGCCCCAAGTAGAAATGAGTTTCCTCTACACTGCACAACATCCCGTTTCCAACATCACATGTTCAGCATCGCTGTTACATCCAGCAAGGATATGTCTCATACATCAGGCATCAGGAAACCGTGACAACAGCACTGGTATGGGAATTCTGAGGGTCTCTCATGTCTTCAAGATAACCTTGATGATGTAATGGTGGAAAATAGAATAGAAATACAAAATCAGAATGAATTGTGCAGAATAACCTTCCTGTCATTGCTTCTTTTGTTTAAATATGGTTTTCAATGCATTATTCATCAGAAGATATTATGAATTGAGCGTACACATTTGAGTCTAATAATAGGCCAGTCAATTTGCAGGGATGTAGAAGACAGACGGGCGTTTGAGGTGCATTGCCCTGGTGGTGTACATCTCACCTCCCTAGCTGGGCGTGTATTCTGTGCGTGGCAGCAGCAGCGAGCATAGCACAGGACCGCCAGCCGTCTAATCATGCAGTTGGCTAGCATGTTGGCATGCATGTTAGCTCCAGTACACACCCGCGTGTCTGTAGAAACGCCACGTTGGCATGGAAGCACATGATTCGTGGTTCAGCAACAATGCTGAATTAGATCACATCACACTTCTCCAAAACAAATCCAATGTTCTGCGCTTGGTCCTGAAGGCCTTCAGCTGTCGTCACCTAGGTAACATCCCCTCTCCCCAAAACTCCCCACAGCAGTCCGGCCGACAGCAGCAGCCGTTTCGGTTCCTCTGGGAACCTGAGCCAGGTGAGCTCCCAGCTCAGCTCCGAGCTAGAAGACTCCCGGCCCCGCCCCCACCCCAGCCAGCCAGCCTGGGAGCAGCAGGAGGACCAGGGGGAGGAGGCCCAGGAGCAGGATAAGGAGGAGCCCGGTTCCAACAGAAGCTGGAAGGACTCATCTCATGTCCGGTCCGCGCCTGGCCTGGACCTGCAGGAGAAGCCCCAGGCGAAGGAGGCGAATACCAGGTGGGCTCTCTATATTCTTTACTCCTCACCAGGGTTCATGCCACTGAGCCTGGGTCAAAGGTCAGCGTCAAGGCTGGAGGAGACAGATGATCGTGTGACGAATTGCTTTTTCCCTGCCAAAAGGAAAGCTACAGTAAATACATGCTGCCAAGCTGTGTTGTCTGTCTGTCTGTCTCCAGTGGCGTGTTCAAGATGACTTCTGGTCGCACGCTTGATCCTAGGTCATTACTCCTTAAAGCTGACACCGGCTGGCATTAACTCTAACTTAACTTCTTGCAGTTTTTGTTCTACCATCCTCATTATTTTTCACTCTTCTCTGGCCCCATCTTACACCTGGTGCATTGTGGCGCAAAGCAGGAGAGCTCGTGTCTTTGCTAGTTTCAGATCGACGCAGTTGTCATTTTCCCGTCCAGCGCCCACGTTGTCTAAATAACAAACGCACTTGCTCCCATTTGTGGGTTAGAAATGGTGGGTGTGTTAAACATTAGGTTTGGTCTAGCGCATTGCTGGCACATTGTTATCTCGAGGCAGCGGAACGATTGACCAGCCAAAACCTGGTCTAAAGTCAGCGCGAGGAGCATTATTAAAATAGTGTCGCCTGTGGCAGGTGGACAAGGTGTGTACACTCTGCTTGTTACACATACAGGGACATGCAGCAGCGCACAAACATACAAAAGATTAAAAATATATAGAATACAATGTGAAATATCATTAGTGTGTAACCTACAAGAACATATTTTGGGAATCTCATTATTGCCTAGATGGTCTGCTCCAGTGCTGTCACAAACACAGCGGATTAATATCAATCCATCTTTGATGCAAGCCTGCCTGGATTTTTAAAGGGAATGAGAGATGAACCTCGGATTGGTTTATCGTATGTTGCACCAAAAAACACACCCATGAATAATGATGACAGTGTATCTGCCATTAAAATAGCAAACATGGATTTGGACACGCCCCAAGTCCAGTTTGCGCCTTGTGCTATAGACCGTGTGCCTACATCGTTAAAATAGGGCCCTTTCTCTCTGAAGAAGAAAACTGAAGCTTGTATGATGTTGCGATGGTCTAATTGAACAGATTAAAGGCAGGTTTAGTCATTTCCACGGCTCGGCTCCACACATCAAAACTCATTCTGAAGCAAAGCGTAGGATTACGGCTTTGATGATGTGAGCAGTGTTTGCCAGTTTGTTTATGTTCCTAGATTTTTTTTTTTAACACGCACAGAGAACGGTAAACTAGCAAAATGCGAGGAGGTATTTGGTGAATTTGACAAAATGTGTATTAGCTGACTATACCTTTAAGACATTCATTTAGTTTCCTTTTATTGACGGCAGACTTGGGAGGGGTCTGGAAATGTTTTGTGATTTCGTGGATGTGCTGTGCTCTATTGTTGAGTGACCTTTTGTATTTTTGTATTGTATGACCTTTTGAAGAAATCTTTTGTTTAATTTTAATGTATTCTCCCTCTCTCCCTATCTATCTATTTCTCTTCCTCTCCTTATCTCTCCTTCTGTTATTCTTCTTCTCTCCCTATATCTGTCTCTGAAGGTTGTTTGAAGACAGCCCCCTACCCTGCTCTCCATCTAAAGTGCGCTGGCTGAAGGCCTACAACAAAGTGAGAGTTCAGCTGCTGGAGGTAGGAACAAGATGTATTTATTAACTCTCTTTCTCTCCCTCTCTCTCTCGCTTTCTCTCACTCTGTCCTCAAGGGTTGGTTGAGTTTCACATCATGCCACTAAGATTTGCAGCCATTTTCTGGTTGTTAAGGTCATCCACATTGAAGCTGGACTCCCGCCATGCGTGGTGTTGCTAGATGGTTAGTGTGGTTACATCATCTGGCTCTGCGTGGTGTTGCTAGTTGGTTGGCGTGGTTACGGCATCTGGGTATGCTCTGTGTTGCTATCTGGTTACAGTGGTTCCGTCATCTGGTTATGCGTGGTGTTGCTAGTTGGTTGGCGTGGTTACATCATCCGGTTACGTCATCCAGTTGTGTGATGCTAGTCTTGATGCTGTTGATACGTTAACACCAGAACCATGGAAATAACAGAGTTTCACCAACGGAAGATTTTCAGCGGTCACATGGTTCACGGAGAGGCTAAACCAATGGCACAATAGTTCCCGGAAGTGCATTTCTGAGAACACTATCTGGCAAAGCATCAGTGTTTTGTGTGTGTGTTGTCCTCTGAATGTATTAATTGGCACTAAAAACATAATTCCAAGGACGTTAAGGGCACACACGATTATAAACACTCACTCATAAGCACACACCCTCAAAAGCACGTACGCAAACACTTACACTTAGTAGCACAATCATTTAGTGATTGCAAGTGCTCCAATGTACCCGAGGACATACCAATTTCCGCTCACGCACGAACATGCATGCACACACACACAGTTTGTTTATGAACTTGTAATTAACTTATTTGTGACCATGGGCATAATTGCAAAGTGCTGGCCAGAATCATATCTTAAAGATTAATTCCACTGGCTGTCAAACGTCATCATGTCAGGTTCATAGAACCTGGAGCAATTACTGTACGAACTTACTACTTCTTCTGGAGCTGCTGAATTGTGGAATATTCATGCCATGAATATCAGCCATATTAAATGTTCTTTTATGCATCAAAACTAAAATCCAAATAACTTTTAAAAGCATCTGTTTTCCCATCTTATCTTGATGCAGTGGTATGCATACACTAAACCTCTCGTTGGGACTTCCACCTCAATCTTCACATCTCCATACCGCTGTCTGAACTGAGAGAATAATTACTTCCTAGTCGCCTGCTCCCCATCAATAATAAATGCCTTTTCTTTTTGACACTCACTTTGATCTGCGGGTGGACTCAAAGAAGCCAGGCTGTGGTGGTGTGGGGGGACGGCTTTACAGCTTGTTTGTTTTGTGCTTCATGTACTCTGAACGTATGTTGGTTTTTATAGAGGGGTCAAGGTAATGCACAGCCGTGTGTGTGTGTTATAATGAGGTCTAAAAACGGACCTCATATAAAGTCGAGCATAGAGTTTATTTGCTGCACATTCAGAAGCTCTGAGGGTCCCTGCTGACTGACTGACAGTACATTGTCTGACGCTGTGTCCTAACTCTGTGTCCTAACTCTGTGTCCTAACGCTGTGTCCTAACTGAATGTCCTAACTCTGTGTCCTAACTCTGTGTCCTAACGCTGTGTCCTAACGCTGTGTCCTAACGGAATGTCCTAACTGAATGTCCTAACTGAATGTCCTAACGCTGTGTCCTAACTCTGTGTCCTAATGCTGTGAACACATTACCTGAAGATGGTTCCACATATTATGTAACACTGAGGGTGTGGCTCTGTACTCCATGTGTAGCTAGTGAGCAGAGCATCTATCTCCAGGCTCTACTCCATGTGTAGCTAGTGAGCAGAGCATCTATCTCCAGGCTCTACTCCATGTATAGCTAGTGAGCAGAGCATCTATCTCCAGGCTCTACTCCATGTGTAGCTAGTGAGCAGAGCCAACACAGTATCACAGGTTTTTGTCACATGTACACAAATTGCTTATTAGAAAATTGTGCCATGCACACGTAAAAGGTCGTTTTTTTGTGTATATGACACGATTGTACTCTCATGACACGATTTCTAGTCAGTGAAT
>JAODUH010068780.1:0-16656 GCA_027564835.1 Typhlichthys subterraneus
GCGTGTGCGTGTGTGTGCGTGTGCGTGTGTGTGCCTGCGTGTGTGTGTGTGTGTGTGTGTGTGTGTGCGTGCGTGTGTGTGCATGAGTGTGCGTGTGTGTGTGCGTGTGTGTGCGTGCGTGTATGTGCATGAGTGTGCGTGTGTGTGTGCGTGTGCATGCGTGTGTGTGCATGCGTGCGTGTGTGTGCGTGTGTGTGTGCGTGTGTGTGTGTGTGTGTGCGTGTGTGTGTGTTTTGTCAGGACGAGGGGGAGCGTGACGTGACTGATACCCCCCTCCCCGACCTCCACGAGATCTTCAACTGCCTGGCGCTGTCGGGCGTGTCCCTGGGCCAGCAGGAGTGCCAGCTGGTGTACCTGGCCCTGCGGCAGCTGGTGCAAACCCAGGGCCTGCAGCACTGCCGTCTGTGGGGCAAGATCCTGGGCACGCAGGGCAACTACTATGTGGCCGAGGTGCAGTGCAGCGAGGAGCTAGTAGAGGGCGACGGAGAGGGCGATGAAGGCCAGCAGGCTGAGGCTGAGCAGGAGACCCAGGAGAGAGAAGAAGACAAATCCAAAGACCTTGAGGAGAAGGTGAAGCTCTCTCAGAGATTGTTTTGTAATGGGTGATGCACTTTACCTGTGGTGGGGCCGCAACCCCCTTAGGAGCCACCAGGGGGCTCCAGGTAAGCCTCAGCTAATTGGAGGGATTATGAGAGAAACATTTTCTTATTAAAACATTTTATGAATTTAAATTATAATATTTTTATTTATAATAAATGTATTTATTATAAAACTGAATTCAGAAAAATATACATATATACACAATACAATATACGTTAACATTAATGTTAATGGGGGTACCCCTCTCAGCCCTCTATTAGCCTACATTATAATGTTTGTGTGTGTGTGTGGTTCTGTATTGTTCATGGTCAGGAAGGAATTCAATTAGCCTACATTATAATGTGTGTGTGTGTGTGTGTGTGTGTGTGTGTGGGTCTGTATATTTCATGGTCAGGAAGGAATTAAATTAGCCTACATTATAATGTATGTGTTTGTCTGTGTGTGTGTGTGTAGTTCATGGTCGGGAAATAATTAAATTAGCCTATATTATAACGTGTGGGTCTGTAAAGTAACGTGTGTGTGTACACTCCACAGCTTCCTGTGAACAATCCCCCAGTTGTGCCCACAGAACCGATCGGCACGGGCACCAACAAGTATGTTTACTTCGTGTGCCAGCAGCCAGGCATGCCCTGGGTGAAGCTCCCTCCCGTCACACCCACGCAAATCAACGTTGCTCGCCAAATACGCAAGTTCTTTACCGGGCGACTGGACGCCCCGGTTCTCAGTTTCCCGCCGTTCCCGGGCTGCGAGGCCAATTACTTGAGGGCCCAGATCGCCCGCATCTCGGCCGGGACGCAGGTCAGCCCTCTGCACTTCTACAAGATCTTTGAGGATGAGGATGCTGAAGAAGACGAGGTGCAGAAAGACTTCTTCCCGCAGCTCTACTTGGAGAACAGCGAGTTTGATGGGATTCCCAACCGTAACCGCACCAAGCTGTCTGCGTGGGTCCACCACACAGAGCACATCCTGCAACAGGTGAGTCGTGCAGCAAGTTACCGCCAATCAGGGTGGGTTAAGTGAGATGACGTTGAAATCAAGTGTGTTTAGAAATGGTGGTAGAGCTAGATGAGGCGATCAAAACAGTTGTAACAACGCCGATTGGTCCAATAGTTTCACAATTAACCAGAGGTCTACAGCCAGTAGGAGGCAGCAACTGTGAACGCCCCCTAGTGGAGCGTATAACCAGACCCCATGTTCACCAAGTGCATTGTAGGTCTAGTTACACCAGCGTCTGCGATGCGTCGCCAAAGTAGGATTGATAATGTCGCGTTCAGGTTAGTCTCAGCCTCTTCCGTCCACCAGCTCTTCGTCATATAGGCAACTCCGTGCTGAACGTCTGTTCACAATGTCACTGTCTCCGTAATTTCCGGTGCAATGATAGCTCAGTGCTTTATTTACTCATTTAAATTAAAACATTTATTTTAATCAGTAACCGAAGCCTACAAACTGTACAGATTTACAAAACCTGTACACAGCCAGAGTCCTGTTGTTTAGGTTTCCTCATTGCAAGTTTAACGTCTGACTTGGTCATTGAGTTACGTAGTTGGTCGTCCGCATGTCAATTAAAACACCTTGCTTGTTAAGTGGGGGGTACTGACACAGTTAGCCAGCGCTATGTCCCTGACTTTCCAAAAAAGGTAAGGCTGGCTCTGCAAGACTACGATCAGGTTAGTCTCAGCCTCTTCCGTCCATTAGCACTATGTCACAAAATGTAGGCTAATTGAATTCCTTCCAAAAAATTCCTCAGTGTAAATGTTAGGTTTGATTTGTTCATTGGTCGTCGTGCATGCCAATCAAAATACCTCTCCAAGTAGGCGGGTATTGATGCAGTTAGCCATCGCTGTGTCCCAGACTTTATTTGTAATAGAGACTTGGCTCTGTGAGACTATACTATGCTACGCTATGCTATGCTATGCTATGCTACGCTACGTGGTATGTTATACCAACATGCTGACCGAGTGTTGTAGATGCAGCAGTGCCATGAATACAAACCCTATGATAACATGCTAACGTAGCATACAAATATACCATAGACACCATTCTTCCCTGTAGGGTGTCTGCACCTGGGTCAACATGGCAAAAAGGCCAATAATGGATAGAGTGGACAGGTCCAAGGAGACAGGGGACGAAGAGGATGAGGAGGAACAGGAAGAGGAGGAGGAGATGGATGAGGAGGAGGAGGAGCAGCTGAATGAGGAGGAGCCAGAGATGGGGCCTGGGATTCTCACACCCCTCTCAGAGGACACAGGTCAGTGGTGGTACCAACGTCCTTATAGGCAAGTCTGGCCACTTGGCAGACATCTTGGTAGGGTCAAAGTGTCAACAGGCAAGTCTTGCCACTCAGCAGCCATCTTGGTAAGGTCAAAGTGCCAATAGAGAGCCGAAGTCAATTCCGCATTATGGGACCATAGTTGTATGCAACACACAAAATATGTAGTCAACAGCGAAAATAAAATTCATTTTAGATCTCTTTTATGAATTGAGACACGAAGTACACATATGATGTTTGACTATTTAAAAGAAAATTGTTCAAGTCAAGAACGCTGCAGTTTGTTGTGAAACTATAAAGTAAGCTTTAGTTTTTTGTGTAACCGCTCAGTGAACTACAGCTTTTGTCTCGCACAACACACATCAACAAAACAATGCTCTTTTCGGCTTGTGGGTTGTGGCGCGAAAACGTTGCGACACAGGGTTTGTCGTCTTACTAATTATATTTTTTCAGTCTTATACTTCAACAAATGCACAACAAACAGACTTTCTTGACTCTAATAATTTGCTTTTAAATTGTCAAACATCATATGTGTATCGTGTCGCAAAGCAAATATATTTTTTCCAAACTAAGGTCTTCTGGGCAGATATTATGAAGATTGTCTAATTGGACAGGGGAAGAATCATAACTGCACTTTCAATGGTCACCGGGACATAAAACCTGCATGTAAACAGTCAACAGTCAAATAAAAATAGCTTCAAATGTTTGGTGAGTTTTCCCCGCAGGTTGTACAACTACTAGCCAAGTGTCAGCTTGAATCAGTGCAATGACACGATTGGCTAATTAGGTTAAGGTGTGTCAGTTATAAAGCAGGCAATGAAATCTTGTTAAAACCTTCTTAAAACCTGGAGAGTTGGAGTGGAATTAAGATGAGCTGGATTTGGCAGAGACTACAATGTACCTGTGTAGATAAACTGGACCGGACGGCGTCACTGAGCTCATTCTGGCTCAGCGATTCCCCCCGGTGGTGGTTCTGGGCATTGAGACTTGTTGCCTGTACATGTGTTCCTGTCAGCTATGGATGGCAGTCCTGCCTGGAGCGTGAGGCTGTCCTCCACCCGCGCACCTGAGCACGCGCTGACGGTGCTCCGCTCCAACCGCTGGCCCGGCGCGCACGCCTACACCCGCAAGAGGTCAGGAAATGTCTGGGGCAGACACATTGCTTTACGGCACACTTTACGGTGCACTTTACTGCACGTTTTACACTTTTTTGGTGGGTTGTGAGAATGGAGAACTACACGACAAACCCATTTCACGATACACTTACTTTACTACACGATACACCCGCTTTGCTACATGACACACCCACTTTACCACATAACACTCTTACTACACGAAACACACTCTACTACACTACGCACCCACTTTACTACTCAACTCACAAGACACACCCTTTTTGTGGGCGTGTTGTGCAGTACTGCGAGTCTGTAGTTCTTGTTCGCACTAACAAGTTATCTAAGGGGGTGTGTGGTGTCAATCACTCGCTCACTCACTCACTCTCTCTCTCTCTCTCTCTCTCTCTCTCTCTCTCTCTCTCTCTCTCTCTCTCCCCTCTATCAATTGAAATTCAAATGTTGCTTAACTGGCATGACAAGTGTACAGTTACTTATATTGCCAAAGCAGTACAGGATAAAGAAGTAAAATAAAACTAGAAAATTTCCAACATTTATAACATACAGTACATAGGTGTATGTATTTGAATCATCTCTCTCTCTCTCTCTCTCTCTCTCTCACTCTCTCTCTCTCCCACCCCCACCCCCCTCTCTCCTCGTTTGGAGGACCTTTGAGAACATCTACGTCGGCTGGGGTCTGAAGGCCGTGGAGGAGCAGTACACTGTGCCCCTGCCCCCGCTGCCCCAGGAGGAGTACCCCGTGGGGCCGGACGTGACCGAGGCGCTGGACCCCCCGCTGTCCATGGAGCTGTCCGCCAAGGC
The DNA here is from genome assembly GCA_027564835.1 of Typhlichthys subterraneus. Lineage (NCBI taxonomy): Eukaryota > Metazoa > Chordata > Actinopteri > Percopsiformes > Amblyopsidae > Typhlichthys > Typhlichthys subterraneus. Next base: position 4,804 of record JAODUH010068780.1, read on the forward strand.
TGCCAAGGAGAGGAGGGAGAAGCGCGGCTCGGGCGATGAGGAGGGAGACGGGGAGGAGGAGGACAAGGAGGGGGAGGAGGAGGAGGAGGAAGACGATGACTAAACCGGAGGGACCGTCAATAAATGAGATAGGGGTCGTAAACAAATACACTCTCTCCACTTAGAAGATGGAACATGGATGTTAATAGCATAAGATGATGATGTCATATCTTTGAATGATTTGGAAAAATAAATGTGACTCCTTGTCAATCATTGTGTTCGTTTCTTATACTTGGTCCTGCCTGGTTGATAGCATGGACAACTTTTCACATCTGGGCATCACATTGGGCATTTTATTTATTTATATTGGGTCGTCCCGGCCTCTCTGTGTGGAGTTTGCATGTTCTCCCCGTGTCTGCGTGGGTATCCTCCGGGTCCTCCTGTTTCCCCCACAATCTAAAAACATGTCGGGTTCACCCTTCAGCCAGTATCATGTGACCAGTGACACTGGCACCGATCAGGAGTCGGTCCCCGGGCGCTGCACAGCGGCTGCCCACTGCTCCTTTGAGGGATTGGTTAAATGCAGAGGATGAATTTCGCAATATGTATGCGTGTGTATGTGACAATAAAAGCACCTTTACCTTTACCTTGGCTTTATTTTACTGTAATTGGCACTAGCAATTCAATGCGTCAATAAAAAAAGTAGCCCTACACGGGACTACAAAGCTAATAGTGTAACTATTAGTTAACAAACGTAGCTGCCTGCTAGGTACGTATCATCCACTACCTCTATATGTACTCTGTACCTCTACCACAACTTTCGTACCTTCTCGGCTACCATCGTGTCTTCCTGAGGTCACGTGACATGTTTACTGTGCGATCCAGCGCAAAGCATTTGGACCGCAGTTAGCTACGATATTCGTAGTTGTAAGCCAATTTGGCCATATTAACTTATATGTAGCTCTTGAACATCTGTTAATAAAGATACTAGCGCCGTGTATTTTCCATCTGCACGCTACGTACGGCGTGCGCGTCGCGTTGGACGCTTGCACACGCTAACTCGGTAGCATTGTAATAGCATTAGCTAGGGCATCTGTACGCGTCGGAGCTTCGAGGAACCAAAACAGCGCTATTTGTGACCAACATGGATAACACCAACCAATCTATCACATCGGGGCTTTCATCTACAACTGCTTCAACAGCAAGCAACTGTATCGCTAATAGTAATACATCTACAAGTACCTGCAGCACCCCGTCGGTTACAGGTAATGTAGGCTATGTAGCCAAGATGAACTAAACTAACACGTTTTCAACTCAGTTCAGATGCTTTTTCTTATGAAAAAGATGGGAAAGTACCATTTTTTTTATATACAATGTCAAAGTTACAGCATGCAGTTTTAATTGCGAAACACTAATTGTTCGTAGGGCTCTAATACGTGAAACTGGTTTGTTTTTTGTCCAGGAAACTCTTATCTTTGTCATGTTTATTTAGCAAATAGCAACATCATGATATAATTTTACATGTGTATTTGTTACAGCCCCAGCTACCATGGTGACACCATCATCAGACACATCTGTATCCAACGGTGTGTATGTTCCTGGTGGCATTGCCAATGGTGATGTGAAGCCGGTCGTTTCCACCATGCCTCTGGCCGATTTTCTTATGCAACTGGAAGATTACACTCCCACGGTAAACCAAGTCACTTTTATAAGCAAGTGACTGTTTAGAAATGTTGTCCCGTCAAGTTAACTATGTAACTATTAAAATCTTGTAAATAGTAAAAATCTTGGTACTCACTTAAGTGTTTTTTTTGTTTTGTTTTTTTTTACCCCAACCATCATCATCATCATCATCATCAGATCCCTGATGCGGTCACAGGTTACTACCTCAACAGAGCTGGCTTTGAAGCATCAGATCCAAGAATGTAAGTCGTTTTTATGAAGCTAATTTACCTGCGTGTTTGGTCGATGGGTGGAGGGCCAACTTGACAAAGGTGCCTAACTGGTGTACAAAACGTTTGAACTGTAACGAAATCAGCTGTATTTTAATTGTACAATATTTATCTTTCTGGGATTTTGTTGAGGAAAGAGATGACATCAGAATGTCAACAAGCCAAATAGTAAAATAGATAATATAGTAATTTTAAATGAAACTGCTACTGCTACTTTAAAAGGTGAAATAATGAAGAAGGTTAGTTCCGACCAAGTGATTTGATTGGACAGAGGCATTCCAATATTTCAGTCTAACGCACTGGGACTATGCATGTATCACTCCACTTTACCAGTGTTCTTCTAATAACTGTTGTTAATTCAAAACACACTCATAAACTGTTCAAGTGACTTGACAGATTTTACTTCACTGGCGGCATGTAGATAGGAAACAGGCAAATGTAGATGACTACATGATACAAACGTGGATGTATTGGATAAAAATTAGCTCACCTGCTGTACCGTTTAGAACTATGGTTGCGGGACTATTTGTGTTGGCGGAGCCAAATGAATCATTAAAACAAACAAACAAATGATTTTCTGTTGGCGCTTATTACTATTATTTATAAATAAAATGCACGTGTTGAACTGTTGTATAAAAGCAATTACACACTCGAGGTTGTACGTTAGACTGAATATCCGAACGGCTGTGATTATCTTCAGCACTCTGCCTTCTGGAAGGGAGAGGTGCTTTTGATTTGAGTTTGAAGTTAACAAGTGTTCTCGCTTGCTAACTGACTGACCCTGCCTTTAACTATAAGGGCCTGTATCCACCAAACGCGTTTATAGGTCTGGAAGCGTCCACAACCTCATTTTCAGGGAGCTTCTCTCAAGCACTTATTGTTATTACTAGGTGACAAAAAATGTATTCTAGTGCTTCCGCATTCATTTGTTGTGAACGTCAACAATAGTAGTGTGTTATGACTGTACTAGGCAATGTGATGACTTTAGAAAAGTTAGCAAAAATTATAGAGATGAATTGTATCCTGTCATTGATGGGATCAGTTTCTCTGCAATTGTTAACAAGGTTGATTTTGTATGTCCAACAACCTTCCTCGATTTTAATTGGTCAACAAGAGAAGTGACATTGACGAGCCCAGCGCTGTTCCAAAAGTTGAACTGTTTTAAACTGAAAGCGATCGGAGCGGTAAAAAGCGCGGTAAGCGCTGAACTCCATAGGGTTTGTATTGAAAATAGGTGCTCTTGTTGCTAAAAGCGTGTTCGGTGGACTTAAGCCCTAAAGGTTGTATTTGTTTGATGTTTTTCAGAATCCGCTTGATCTCCCTCGCCTCTCAGAAATTCATCTCAGACATTGCCAACGATGCGTTACAGTACTGCAAGATGAAAGGCACCACCTCAGGCAGTTCACGAAGCAAGACGAAGGTCTGTTGTCATCAGATTGATTTGATATCTTTAGAAGATGTTGTTCTTCATAATGCCTTGTATTACCTTATACCCATGGTTAAACTAAAATGTTTAGATGTATTTTTTCCTGTTCTAGTAACTATTGACCCCCCCCCCCCCCATTTTAAATGATACTTTTTCTAATTATGCTGTTTTTAATATATACATTTTTTTATGTTCTTAAAAATAAAAACAGGATAAGAAGTATACTTTGACCATGGAGGACCTATCCCCTGCATTGTCGGAATATGGCGTCAATGTCAAAAAACCCTATTATTTTACATAAGACAAAATGGCACTTACATAAAAAGCTTTTTGCCATTGCTTGTTATCTCCTTCCAGGCACAATAGAGCTTATAGATATTTTTTGGAGGAAAATGTTCGATCATGGTGTGGCCTTTTGAAAATTCTTTAAAATTGGTTTGCCATTGTGATTTTGTAGAGCATATGTTGCATTGTTTTCAATTGAAAATGTATCAAGTTTTATTGCAAAGAATAAAACCTTCTGGTAAAACCTGGATTCAGCTCTGAGCCTGATTAAACCCATTGCACAACTACATTTAAAATGTTTTAAATATAGTCAAGTAGCTGAATTATGTGGGGGGGGCATTAACATCAGTTGAGTTTGATGACTCAGGAGAGGATCAAATGTACGGTCAGGAACCAGCAAGGACCGTGGGAGATTTTTATCAGATATGTAGTCATTTTCAACCCATAAAATCCTTATATAAACAGGAATTTGGACAATAATAACACCAGCATTGATGTGTAACACAGTTAAGTCCTAAAATTGAGTTTACACTTACAGCTCAAAACATGTAGGGTGTAGGGTACAGTTACTACTTAAAACTCAACATTGATTTGCATGAGACCGCTGGGGGGCGTCACCATATTGTGCATCATGAGACGAGAGATTTGTCCCTTCTCTCGACCCGTATCTTGTCTAAGGTTCTCACAAATTTGAAACCATTGGCATGCTGTAGTTTTGTTATCGTTATTGTACGAGAAGTTATTTGTTCATATTAGCCCATATAATCATAATGAATGTCCAAGTTCAACCAACAAATCCCAACAACCCAATTGTGTTTTTTGATATCACCATTGGCGGACAGGTGAGTAGAGAAATGGGAAAACGCCACGATAGTTACCGCAGCTAGCGTTAGCATTTTGTCCAACTCTCAATAAACATGCGTATTATTGTTATTAAGAACTTAGTGTAACTTGAATAGACAATGCTATAACCCTGGGTTACTGTGTCAGCTTTCAATTACCAGTTACATTTATTTAAATGCACCTGAAATAATGAATAATCACTATATTGTGAGAATGTTCAGTCTTGAACAACCTACTCAATTGTACAATATCTGTTTGTTTCTGTGGTTCGTTTATGGTGCAGTACTTTTCTCATACGGTACCAGTACCGTAGCATGTCTAACTGGTTACATTGTGTGGCGTTTTGTTTATATATTTGAATTCCGATCTTCTATCAATTCGCCTTGATATTCTATTGGCAAAAGCCAGGGTCATCATTTGTCGCAGATTTCTTTTTTTGTTTAATTTTTATTTGGCGACTTATTGAGTAGGGTTGCCATTGAACGTTGCCTACATCGACCATCCATAACATTTATGATTACCTGCCTAATATTGTGTAGGTAGGTTCCCCTTTTTCTTCCAAAACAGCCCTGACCCGTCGATGTATGGACTCCTCTAGACCTCTGAATGTGTGCTGTGGTATCTGGCACAAAGACTTAAGCAGCAGATCCTTTAAGTAAGTTGCAAGGTGGGGCTTCCATGAATCGGACACGTTTGTCCAGCACATCCCACAGATGTTTGATTGGATTGAGATCTGGGGAATTTGGAGGCCATGTCAACACCTTGAACTCTGCTTCCTCAAACCTTTCCAGAACCATTTTTGATTTGTGTCAGGTTAATACTCCTGCAACAAACTGCGATGCACTGTGTGTTCTGACACCTTTCTATCAGAACCAGCAGGAACTTTTGCAGCTGTTGGAGCTACAGTGGCTCGTCTGTTGGATCGGACCACACGGGCCAGCCTTCGCTCCCAAAGTGCATCAGTGAGCCTTGGCCGCTCATGGCCCTGTTGCCAGTTCACCACTTTTCCTTCTTTGGATGATGTTTGATCAGTACTGACCGGGAACAACCCAACTTTAACTGCTGTTTTAAAGATGCTCTGACCCAGCCGTCTAGCCATCACGATTTGGCCCTTTTTTCCTGCTTCTAACACTTCACCTTTGAGGACAAGATGTTCACTTGCTGCCTACTGTATCCCACCCACTGACAGGTGCCGTGATAATGACCACCTTTCAGTGGTCAAAAATGTTATGACTGATCAGTGTATGAATATAGCGGCAAACCATTATTTTCTAACATAGTGGCGTTAATTGCATCCTTATCCTGAATAGAATGAAACCTAGAATTTTAAACTGCTGCCGTATGTAAGAAATGTTTAATGTAATTTTGATTCTTTGATTTGACTTACTTGAGCCACACTGGTTTTGTTTTAGAAGGGAATCAGTTGTGACATTTCTGATGTCTGACACACACGTTGATCTTGAAATCATGAGCATGTAACTGTCCATTATAATAATACTGTAGTAGAGTTCACAGACCGTTGTTAATGTGCCGGTGTGGTGTCCTTCAGGGAGGCCTTCTTTATTTGAGTGAGGTTCAGTTCTTTGGACAAAGCTAATATAGTGGCGTCTTAAAGGCTAAATCAGGGATTGTAAGATAATGCACTTTGTCAAATTCAGCGACTATCTCGTGGCCCGCTCGTTGCCCATTCTGCGTGCATGCTGGAAAGAAATAAGTGTTGTCTACACAGCTCTCGGTCTATGAATGTGAACACTAAGTGGGACAGACTGCACCACACAACACAAATCCATCCCTGGCTTGTCCAGTATGGGGGATGGAGCACATCATAATGGCATTGAAGTGTTTGGATTGAGTTCAAATAACAATCTTTCTCCAGCATCCTTGACTTCACCTTTTAATAGACCTTATGAGCGATCTTTGAGACATGTGGTGGGTGGATGTAGTCAGGTGACAGTCCGAGATTATTACATACAGCTGTATGTGACCTGGGCCATGTGTGATTTGAGCTGTGTTGCTGTATTTAATTACATAGTCAATAACCACAACAAGTTATGATTTATTGTTTTTATATTTTCTTTAATACAAACTTATTTGTTTTTTGCAATTTTCATTATGGAAGATGTGGACTACATGCATCATTACATTACTTTTTTTCTCCCATTGCTTGTAAGGGCAACATTTTATTTCCCCTCACCAGTAGATGGCGGTAAAGCGGCAGGTTCATGTTCAGTTTGTAGTCATACTAGATTAATTGCATAATTGGCCAAAAATGACATTTAAGTATTCTAAAAAATAAAACACACACTTTTGAACAATGTGTTTTTGCACAGTAGGCCTATGTTGATATAAGGGCAGTAAAATTAGAGAGACACAATACTACTTGATCTATAATATATACATATACTAATTGCATAACTGCATTTCCATAGTCATGTATATTTAAGAGCTAAAGATCTATACATTATTAAATACATATTATATCTGTTAAACTTGAGATTGTAAGATCTCTGTGTGCCATGGTTGGTGCTAGAGTAAGAACGGAGAACAAACTGATAATCCAGCAGCAACAATGTTGTGATGACAGAATTACAAACACAACTCTGCAAATCAGTGTTGTTGTGAACTCATGCCCTGCCATCATTACCATACGGTTGTTGAATTAGTTGCTCGTTTCAGCTTGACCATAACCAGAATTTAATTTTCAGTCACTGAAAATGACGGGTTGGCCCACACGAGAACATCTGAATCTGTGTTATTTTTTTATTCAAAATAAAAAAAAAATTCTCCTCTCAACATGATTTTATAACTGAATTTACCAGTAGTGTACATACTGGTACACTTATTCACTTTACACATTTAGAATCCTTAAAAACACTAGTAGTAGTATTTAAATATATTTTGTAACTAAATTTTTTTGTTATGTACAACAGCTATGTAGCCATCTAATGCATAAGGTATATATTTTTTGTGTATTCCTTGCTTTCCTAAACAGAGACTCTACGATAAATTAAACCGCACGGTAGAATTAAGTTTTTATTATTTTCTTTACAATCTCTGCTACATTAGGTATAATGTGCAACTAGGGTACAGTAGTCAATTATCCTCAAAACAAGCATGTCACCAATAGTCGATTATCCTCAAAACAAGCATGTCACCAATATATCCAACATGGTACATTTCTAAGTTACTACAGTGTATCTGTGAATTAAATAGTTTGTTGGTATAGACATGAATATCATATACACATAACTTATGCCTTGACTTGTCACATTTGCTCTGTAATTGGTAAATATTCATCAAAATTGGAGTATTAATAATTACTGTCATTGGAGTAATGCCACTGTAGAGGTTGGAGTCCTATGACAGGGCACAGACAACTGGATTCACGTGTCCATACTTTGCATGTTTTATTCCTGACTTCCCGGTGTGCAGTTTGTAACACAACAAAGTCCTTGCATTCTAATCTGTGGAGTCGGGCTAGTAGATAACAGCAGTGGGGAATTTCTGCTGATATGGATATGTCCTTCTGCTCAAGTGCCAATAAACGCGCCATAGGCAAACATCATCTGGGAGCTGTGCATATGGCCCCTGTTTGTTGCTCTTCACCCAGAACACTGTGCCTGCCAAAACACTGTTGCAGCATTCTAACCACAGTAGGTTGACGGCGATGTAGGCCGGTACCGCGAGGCCCAGCAACTGACACACCACCGATACCAGCAGGTACGGCATCCATATCACAGCGAAGCCCAGCGTCAAACTGGACCACAGCGATGGCCACTCTTGAACGTTCTCCACCAGACCACGGCCTTCGCCGCTTTCTGCCGCAGTCTCTCTGATGGAGATGACCAGGAAGTCACTTCCTTGTCTTTGCGGGGGCTCGTCCCTCTGCTCGCTTAGCCTCTCGGCCTCCCTGTACCACCGGGGGATCTTTGTGCAGTGAGGCAGCAGCATAGAAACCACTGAGATGAGCAGCACTGTGGTGAAATAGAAGATGAACGGGGACTCCTGCACGTCACACACCAGAGCCGTTGTCCCTGTCTTAAATTCAATCTCTCTGAGGCTACCCGTCACCAAACCCAAGGAGTGAGCAATCGACAGCGTCCACAGCAATGAGGTCAAGAAAGCATTCCTTAGTATTTTGAAGGTGAAATTGCGGTAACAGCTTTCTAGTAAGAGGTAGTCCAGCAGGCCAAGAGCGGCCATCGGGAGAGGCAGGGATGCAAATACGGCCGAGGAGTGGGCCAGGAAAACGCACAGCGACACGAGGGAATGCGCCGAGCCCAGGATCCACATGGCTATGAGGACCCACATCATCACAAGGTCAGCCAGAATGATGGAGAGGCTACACATGCTGAGCATGGAGGTGTGCAGCTTTCGCCGGCACAGGTACAGCACGAGCACATCCAAGCCCGTCTTGAAAAGAATGAGCTGCAGGTAGCGCCCGGTGTTGTCGTCATGACAGTTTGCTGTCTCCCAATGCTCTATAATGGCCAGCATGTTGATTCGAAGGACTTCCCTGGATGGTGGCAACCTGCGTACAGTGATATTGACGTTAGCACCCTTGGATCACAGACACTTAATTTGAGCTGGTGCTCTCTTCTTTTTAGACCATGCAACTAGCCTGTCGTGGCAGCATTGTTGTTTGCATGGTGGATTTTTAATTCAGCAATGCTGTTCTGCGCATGGTAATAATTGTAAGCTTAAACTGGTACTTAAACAATGTAAGTATAATAATGTGTACAGATGTAAGTAAATACTTGTATTAGCTGATTAAACCTACTACAAAAATCTAAATTTAAGGTATCATGAATGCTTTTTTAAGTTTGAAAACTACAGGCAGTGAATGAGGAACTACACATCCCACAGGAAACATTACACACACCACGCTGCCCCCTACTGCTTGGCAGCAGTTGCAGATGTGGAAGCATGTCGGCCACAAATGTTTTTCCTAAATAAATATATAGCTGTATTGAAACTAGAATTAATCACAAAACTAAAACTAAATGGAAACGATGAAAAACTGAAACTATAACTTGATATATTCTACATCTGAAATGTGGTATACCTTTTTTCTTTTAGAGTGATGCTATACATATAATCGCACAGTTACATAACCTTTCACTCCGACAAAACAGCTTGCTTTAAACAAATGCATTCAGTTTATTTCAGTTCCTGTATTTTCAACATTATCCGTCAAATCAGTCTCGTAAATGCAAATAACATATGGCATAATTTGAAATGCATTCCCAACATTCGGATCAGCAATACAGCAAGACCTTTTGCTTTGAATTAAACGTAACCTTCTTTTTAATTCAACTTTACCTGCCCCACAGAAAAGAGGAGAATATGGGCCGTATCAGCACGCTATCCACTGTCTTCTGTCATGCAGTCCAGCTCTGACCCAGGCAGCTACACCAATGCTGCCACCGCTTTCCTACCTCCACTGAACGTTGTGCCTGCCATACACATATTTAGAGTGTTTGCTGGACAACCGGTCGGTCGGCAAAGGCGTAACGTAGCACTTCCTTGAGTAGGAGTTCTGCACCATCCAGCCCCTGAGGTCATCACTGCTCCACTTATTGTGTTCCCATAGAGGAACCGCTTGCCTTCCCTCACAGGATCATGTGTCAGAGCCTCGTTCATATTCACACCGATTGCGTTTGTTCAGACACCGCTGGGTTTTACTTCACACTCACTTCTGCCTAAATAAATGCATCTCTTACCTTCGTAGTATTAAGCCGTGAGTACAAGATGACGTTGAAGGTCCATGCTTGGTGGAATTTGTATTGGATTGAGAGCTTTATAACCACTAACCATGAATGAACCACAGGGACCTGTTCTTAGCATTTAGTTTTTACAAACGGGTTAGACAAGATAATTGTTGTATCAGACAACCGAAGAACAAGACCATCCTGTTTCTATTCAAATAAACAGGTCAGCCTTGCCTGTTGTTTATACGCTATACTATTTCACACTAATACAGTGTCAATAGGCTCCAGGCCATTCCGTAGCAGTGGGGAGACCCTTGAGGGGTTATGGGACTTTATCATTTCTTATTTTTAACATACAGTTTCAGTCTAGTTGTATTATCAACTTGTGTCTGTGCTGCTGGTTAATGAGCTATGATATGCATTATTGAGGGTGGTGTGTATTGACATTTATTTTATGAATGGCTGCTTTATAGCAGGTCTGCTTTCATGGAGTTCTTTGTCCCCTGTTTCAGGACGTTGGGCGAATGAAGGTTGAACTGTTTGCGGACGTGGTGCCAAAAACAGCAGAGAACTTCCGGTAAGCCACATGCCTGCATAGTGCACGGCTTACGCTACCATGCTGCCATTTAATTACAGTCTAACTGATATGTTACATAACTACATGTTAGATGCATGCAAGTTTACACAAAATGTTTTTGTGTTTAATTTTACCACTTATTTACAGTCTAACTGATATGTTACATAACTACATGTTAGATGCATGCAAGTTTACACAAAATGTTTTTATTGTTTAATTGTTTATTTGACAATTTAATCTTTTGTTTTAAGTTTATTTAATTGTAAAGCACATTGAGCTACAACCCCTTTATGAAATGTGCCATATAAATAAATTATAATAACAATAATAAAGTATTAGTATAAATAGAGTTGTTATTGTAACACCCGGTAAGGGTTAGGATGCGGTTTTGGTCTGTGTGGTCATCATGTTTTGTGTTCGGTTTACAGGCAGTTTTGCACTGGTGAATTCAGGTAAACACATTCTTTTGTGATGATACCTGTTTGTATAAACAGCACACGGCACACATTTTTACCTGCCAGAAAAAGAACACAAAAACATATCTTGTTGGTTTTCTTTCAGACTAACTACTTTTCTTGTTTTTTTTTGTATGCCACAGAAAGGATGGGGTCCCTATTGGTTTTAAGGGCTGCACATTCCACAGGTAGGCTAATACGACAGTACAATGTAAACACCAATGAGAATGTTGTGACTACCTGCAACAGATTGCCATTGTTAGAGCTCAATCAATGATGCATTTGTGACTTGTGGTTCATTGACAGGGTGATCAAAGACTTCATGATCCAGGGTGGAGACTTTGTAAATGTGAGTCGTTAACCTTTGTACCTTTTTATGTTTGCCCTATAATATATATATGTATGTGTGTGTGTGTGTGTATACATATATATATATATATATATATATATATATATATATATGTATGTATGTATGTATGTATATGTATGTATATATGTATGTGTATATGTATGTATATATGTATGTGTATGTATATATATATATGTATGTGTATGTATATATATATATATATGTGTATGTATATATATATATGTATGTATGTATATATATATATGTATGTGTATG
>JAODUH010068791.1:0-16653 GCA_027564835.1 Typhlichthys subterraneus
TTTTCTATGAGCAGAGCACGTATTTTAAACATCAATATCGCAGTCGATCATGTTCATTTAATTGTTGAAGCCAAAATAGTAATCGAGATCGATATTCGATTAATTGTGCAGCCCTAATTTGTTCTAACATTAAAATATGCTTTCCTTGTTTATTTCTTTTTCATTTTGGAAACATTTTGACCAAGGCCTAGTATACACAGTGCTGTTTTGCTGTCACTAGGTAAAAACCTATTAACTTATAGTGGATTAGTGAAAATCAGACCTTTCAAATTGCATCTGCTTTTACTCCAGTAAATCGTATGTATTTACTTTTGCTTTTTGACATTTTCCTAGCAATCTACCTCATTGTTATTGAAATGAGTATCCCAGGGTCATGAAACTTCATCAGGAACAAAGACAAACGTAGTTCTGTTTATCACAGGCGCAAGATATCCACTAAAACTCAAGTTGCTGTTTTGCTTCACAGTGCTGTAGTCAGAATGAAATGTCCCTCTGTCAGCGCTAAACGTCCTCCTCGTCTGCCCAGCATCTGATGAGCCTGCTGATGCTAATCAACTGCTCTGTTTTTCTCCAGTGTTCCAAAGACTAATGTGCAAAGATCAGTGGGATGTTGCAGCTGGTCTTAAGCCATTGTCTCGAGGCCTCACTGGTCTATATTGAGCAAGCATCCTGATCAGCAACCATGGAAGAAGGGCAACTCTATTTAACCTTGGCATGATGGATCATTGTACATAAAGTTCTGCTTTACATTCAGATAGTGTCATACATTGAAGCCCAGCAACAGCATTGTCTCTTGGGCAATGATTGGCATAAAGTTCTCTCTGACAGTATCTTACTGGGAGGTGTTGAGTACAAGCACAGTATTGTAGTGGTTCTACTGGGAGCTGTCCAGCTCTAGTGTTAAATGCGACTCGTCCTTTTCAGAGTACAGTCGCTTTGAGGCAAAGATCCATGACCTGAGAGAGCAGATGATGAACAGCAGTATCAGCTCTGGATCAGGCTCTCTCCGAACCAGCCAGAAGAGGTCGCTGTACGTCAGGTGAGAGGTGTTTTCATCTCACACCAGTGGACGCAGTGCGGCTCAGTGAGGGCATTTCCACAGTATGCATATAAATGACAGTACATCCAGGCTGTAAATATTCAGCTGGCCAGACAGCATGGTTAGTCACCTATGTCTGTGCACTCTGATTGGTCAGTATGTCACATGACATATTGACAGTCTGCTGACTGGGGACCTGCCTGGTTCCTTTTTCTCTAGAAGGCTAAACATATATCTGCGGTGTGTCTATATCTCTATATCCTAAACTCTCATCTAAAGTGAATCAGTGAAATGGCACAGTAAGTACAGTAGTAAACAGTCTAGACTTCTTCCATAGAAGAAGAGGAAACACACCACCTGGAAGGTAGTTGCTATGGCTATGATAACGAAGCTACACATTGGATCCTCACCATGTTGATGGCTGACCTATAGACTTTGTAGTTGTGACTCTGCTCTCTGCTGGGCGACCACTGCAGTTGAATGCTGATGTCATTTACATGAATGTCACACCAGATTAAACAAACAGAACAATATGACTCTCTTTCTTTGCGTGCGTGCGTGTGCGTGCGTGCACGTGTGTGTGCAGGTCTCTGTTTGACTATGATAAGACCAAGGACTCTGGCCTGCCTAGCCAGGGTCTGAACTTCAAGTTTGGTGACATCCTGCATGTTGTGAACGCCTCCGATGATGAGTGGTGGCAGGCCAGACAGCACACCCCCCTGGGAGAGACGGACGACATGGGGGTCATCCCCAGCAAGAGACGGTGAGCGCACGCACACGCACATATATGCATACACGCACATATGCATACACACACAAACACAGGACATATGGAACATACAAAAAATATACATATGCACACATAAGGTGCACATATTCACTGGCCACTTTATTAGGTACACCTTGCTAGAACCGGGTTGGACCCCTTTTGCCTTCAGAACTGCCTTAATTCTTCGTGGCATACGCTCAACAAGGTGTTGGAAACATTCCGCAAATACTTTGGTCCATATTGACATGAGAGCACCACACAGTTGATGTGAATCTGAATCTCCCGTTCCACCACATTCCAAAGGTGCTCTGTTGAATAGAAATCTGGTGTGGAGGCCATTGGGAGTACAGTGAACTCCTTGTCATGTTCAGGAAACCAGTTTGAGATTATTTGAGCATTGTGACATGGTGCATTGTCCAGCTGAATGTAGCCATCAGAAAATAGGTACACTGTGGTCATACGAATATGGTCAGCAACAATACTAGTAGGCTGTTGCAGTTTAAACATTGCTCAATTGGTACGAACAGGCCAAAGTGTACCAAGAAAATATCCCCCACACCATTACACCACCACCAACAGATCAGATACAAGGCAGGATGGATCCATGCTTTCGTGCTGTTTATGCCAAATTCTGACTCTACCATCTGAATGTCGCAGCGGAAATCAAGACTCTTCAGACCAGGCAATGTTTTTACAATTTTCTCTTGTCCGATTTTGGTGAACCTCTCCTAATTGTAGCCTCAGATTCCTGTTCTTAGCTGAGCTTAGCTTAGCAGTGGCACCCGGTGTGGTCTTCTGCTGCTGTAGCCCATCTGCTTTAAAGGCAGGGTTTTGCTGCCATGTGATTGGCTGATTAGGTATTTGTATTAACAAGCAGTTGAACAGTTGCATCTAATAAAGTGGCCGGTGACTGTATATTACATCTAATGTATATACAAATTTGTGTGTAATTCTCTTTGTGATTAACATTACACACACTCAGTAAGACACTTCTGTTGTGTGTATTTCTTGTGTGTCGACACACACAAGAACGACACCTGTCCTGATCTGTTGGATACTAATATTGTCCCTGACCTTTGACCTGTTTGTGCTCTACCAGAGTGGAGAAGAAAGAGAGAGCAAGGCTAAAGACCGTCAAGTTTAACTCCAAATCCCAAGAACGAGGCGTGAGTATCCTGGGGGGTGGTAGTAATCCTAGCAAGCAGAAGTGACACTGTGGTTTAGTAGCATTAAGACTAGTACTAGTAGAAGTACTTAATAGTATGTTATGTATTAATTAACCATATTAAACACTAGCATCAACTGAATGTATTTCTACAGCATACCAAATCTTTTCTATTCAGGGATAGAATATGCTTAGTAGTTAATGCTAATGTCACTTTAACCATACTGACTCAGCCCTACTTGGCCATGTGTTTGGCTAACCTTTCGTGTGTAGTTGCTGTCTACCTGGCAGCTTAACAGCATGTGTCAATGGTCCTCTGACTGTTGCTGCCTTGCCACCTGAGCATTCTCTTCCATAATCCATGTTTCAAAAGCCGCTTGCGCGTTCTTCTCTTAATACACGGTGTCCACAGCACAGCTATTCTTAACATACGGCATCCACAACACGACTATTCTTAACACATGGCGTCCACAACACTACTATTCTTAACACCCGGCGTCCACAACACGGCCAGCGGCTCATAACATGCCCACCAGTGGGAAAATGCCGTCATGCATGTGTGGAGCCCCGCTGAGGAGAATAAACGCTTGTTATTGACTTTTGACTGTCTGCTGGAGCGGTGGTTCTCAAACCTTGATGTCGTGTGGGTCAATGAACTACTTATTTGTTGTTGGTAATACTACTAATGGAAACTAATAACAACATACTATCATAACAGACATTTTTAGAAGCTATTACAATCACCTTGATTATAAAATATAACTCAAAGAATTACTTTTGCGAGCCAACTTGCGACCCCCTCTTTGAGAACCACCATGCTAGACCCTGTCCTGTCCTCCTCATCTCCCCCTCTTACCTCCTTTTCACACAGACTTTCTTCTTCTACACATGACAGTTTCAGTGGAGTGTGCTGTCTTGTCCTAAAGCCACCAGGATCACAACACAGTCGACAACCGTCGACAATGTATCTTGATGACATGGGCCTCAAACGTCCACAGATTACTTCAGTCTTTAATGTAAACAACAGCAGGTCAACAGACCTAGTATGAAGCAGTATTGTTTTGTCCACTACATAATGCTATAAAGCATATCAACAACAGCCATCGTTAAAAAATCAACACATAAGTCATATCAAAATGTGACTATGGGATGTTATCCTTGCCTTATTATCCTTGTAGCTAAATTCTCTGCACCTTAACTGAAATTCAGTTTATCGAAGTAGAAGCTCTGAAAGCTGATGCAGATGAATGTGCACACTGCATCTTGCTCAGGGACAATGCAGGTAGGCCCATGTCTTGGAGGTAATGAGTGGCCATCCAATAGAGACTACTCCCCCTGCTCTTATCTCTAGAGTGCTAGGACACCCAGAGAATAAGATAGTCCCTCTTTGCCATGCTGTGAACTGTAAAGCCGTTTCTCTCTCTGCATGTAGGCTGCATGTCATTAACTACGTCCTGCAGGATCTCACACATTGTCCTCGCCTATGGCCAACACTGCTTCTCACACTGGGAGCAGTCCAGACAGTACATATTCACCTTTACTGATGATAGGAAAACATTAGCCTTGTGGTTGAGACACAACTGGGGATGACTAAAGCTGTGATCCCACGCCTGTGGAGCACCCCCTTCCGTTTTATGAATCTAGAGCTCATATTTGGCTCTGTAAATGGTGCCCTGCTTTTCTGTTCCATGCTTCCATGTGTGTGGCATGGATGTGGTCCTGGTGCTGTAGGTTGCATTTGACTGGACCCCGTCATCATACTATTAGACTAGCACAGGAGAATGCAGAAGATTAGTTAAAAGGCCTCAATTTCCCAGTGAGGTGAACAGGAATGCGTATGCTTTGATAGCTTCAGTCAGCTAAGCTAATTGTGGTTAGTGGACCAGCTAGTGTTCTCCTTATAGCGACATCACACTCCCTCCATCTGCTCTTCCTCCCTTTGCCTCTCTTCCTCCTCAGCAGTCAGTCAATGACAAGCGTAAAAAGAACCTCTTTTCCCGAAAGTTTCCTTTCTACAAGAGCAAGGACGCGAGCGAACAGGAGACCAGCGACCTTGACCGTAAGTAAATACTTATGGGCGGGGCCCAGGCAGGCAGGCTGAAAGGTCATTGGCAGGCGAGGCAGTCTTGTTTGAAAGATTGTTGGCCAGCGTCATGGAGAGAGGCTGGTTAGGCAGGCACACCGGTTGTCATGGCAACAGGGCCAGGCTGTATTTACTGATGGACTGGTGATATTCAAAAATCTAAATACATGGATTTCATTTATTTATTTATTTTTGAATACATATAAAAGCACCAAAATCTAGTTAAAATTAGATAAGATAATTCAATAAACCAAAATCTGGATCAGGAGTCAGACTATACTTTAAACAGATACATTTAATAAATCTAGTGAACAATGACCTCAACTCCCACCGTCCTCTCCTCACCACCAAAATGGCTGCCCTGTTGCTCTGACACTATATACCCTCTCTCTCTCTCTCTCTCTCTCTCTCACACACTCCAATAACATGTTGTTCTCTCCTGTCTGGCTGGCGTTTCACAGGAAAACTCAGATGACATGCTATCCAAAGGCCACAGTAAGTTGGAGACATCACCTGACCTCCACCGGGCTCCTATCTTGTAGCTAGCTGCTATGATGTTGCTTTCAAACACCATATTATTTGATATATTCTTCATGGTTATTGCAAAAAATCTGCAGGACATTAAACTTGTAGCTATCCAACATTATCCTATAAAAAATAAATAATGTAAAAACAAAATTTAAACGTCTGAGGTGCAGATGTACATACGTTAGCAGTGTAATACACGTCTTGGCCAGGCAACAGGTGACCTTTCACTTTACACTGTATGTGCCAAACTTGTGGCTGATCATGTAATCAGCGAATGTCACCACTTAAACTATAAATTGTGGCAGCCGGCATAATAAGCATTGGAATGTATTAATCAGGGAACTGCCGGCTAAAAAGCAAAATAAGTTTAGTGATCTTGATATAATACTTTTAGAATGTGGTTGCCAAGAAATGCCATATCAATAGGGCGCATCTGCCCCTGTAGTGTAGTGAGGAGTGTGCATGACACAGGTTCCTGGTGGAGAATGAATCTCAATCACTCAAACTGCTCTTCCTTCATCCTTCTGTTCCTTTTCTCTCCCTCTGTCTCTGCTATCCTAACTCTCATAGAATCAATTAGTCTGTTTTCTCTCTCACACACACAAAAACACACACTTACCATTCATTTTCTGTGTTTCGGTGTTCCTCATTTCCTTCATTAATCTCAGATCTTCAGTCAAAGCGCACACACACACACACACACACATGCATAATCGATGTTGAAGAATCCAATGATTGGTTCCTGTCCTTGTAAACCTAGCAGAAGTGGTTGTTGCAATAAAATGATGATATGCTAATGGATAGATCATTACACACTGATATGCTAATGGATATCAGTGTGTAATGATCAGATTCACCTGTGTGGTTAAAGTGTATAATGTAGCATAAGTGAAACACACACCGTCAATGAAGGAAATATGTTCACTGGAAAGTATTGTCACCACCTGAAACGGCACCATCTACATGTTAATTTATTTTCTGACCGCTCCAGTCAGACGCAGACCATCAGCCTTGTGTTTATGGCAAGTGACATCAGTTCAACCTGTAGACAGTGCTGTTCCTACAGTTAGATTTTAGTTTGGTTACACTTTTGGCTTTATGAAACTGTTTCCCAGCCTATCTCTATTACTCTATTGTTGTTTTAATAGTAATTTTCAAGGATGGGAATAAAACTTATAATTATAATAACTTATAAAAATCTGCCTTTTTGCTGAGTAACACTGAATACAACAGACGTTTTCAGGTGGATTTACACCATGCAACAATTCTGTCTGAGCAGTCTCATTTTGTGTCCTTGTTGTGTGTGCTTTCAGAACATGTGACCTCTAATGCCAGCGATAGTGAAAGTAGTTACCGTAAGTTTCCAAACTCAACTTGGCGGCCTGCTTGTCTATAACAACCCAACTGTGGAAATGCTGCTGACAGCATTAATGCAAACTAATCATTGCACGTTAATAGACACTTATTGGTCTTACGTAAATGGTTCTTAGATATCTATGTTAAATCAGCTAGATGTGCTAATGTAGAAGGCCTACTGAGCTTTGATTTAATTTGCTGATGCATAACTGCTAACTCCAGTAGGTTTATAAAATGCCAGCACCATACCTTAATAGCATGATTACTGCATTGGCGCTCGCTCGCTCTATCTCTGTCTCACTATCTCGCTCTCCCGCTCGCTCTCCCTCTCTCTCTCTCTCTCTCTCTCTCTCTCTCTCACTACATCTCTCAATCTGCTTTTGTATTGTATGCTGGAACTGAGCTGTGCAGTCTGTATATCCTGTCAACATCTGCATGCAGGACATGGATGTATGTACATGTGCACGTGTGTGTTTGTTGGTGGTTTTATGGTGCAGGGGGTATTATGTTTTAATATATACAAACTTGTAACTAATTTAGTAAACATGAACCCATTCTACACCACTAGGAAAGTCATTTAAAGTGTTGTGGAAGGCAGAGCGATTTGAAAGAGGGTCCCTGTATCTTGCATACTAATATAATACGCCAGATATTAGCTAGACGTCTTTGACAAATGTGACTTGCTAATAGGCCGGTCTTGTTTTTGATCAACCCATAACCTTGTGTGAGTTGACCACCCTAACCACAGCTATGGCTAGCTAACCAGTCTGGCATATAGAGCCAAAACAATACACCATAACCACAAAGAGCCTCAGCATGTACACACACAGCAAAAGTGACGCATTACCTTATACACTGCTCAAAAAAATTAAGGGAACACTAAGATAACACATCCTAGATCTGAATGAATTAACTAATTGTATGAAATACTTTTGTCTTTACATAGTTGAATGTGCTGACAACAAAATCACACAAAAATTATCAATGGAAATCAAATGTATCAACCCATGGAGGTCTGGATATGGAGTCACACTCAAAATCAAAGTGGAAAACCACACTACAGGCTGATCCAACTTTGATGTAATGCCCTTAAAACAATACAACACATTAACAACATAGACAGTAGGCTAGTTTGAGTGCAGCCTGTCATCTGGTCCACATGAAGCTAACAGTAATGCCAAGGTATAAACTATATTGTAACAAATCAAAAGCCTATTGTTTGGATGTTTCAACTTTCTAAAAGTGGAACATGCTGACCTGACGTCTGGTAGGTCTACTGCTGCATCTCCAGGCTGTTTCCCTCACTTGGCTTTGATGGTGGTCTACTCTAAACATATTACATGTTTTACATTAGCAGTACTAGTTTGTTTTCTCCATTTTCCGAACCTCCATTTTCTCTCTCTACATTTAGTTGGAGAAGAAACTAAAATGTAAAAAAAAAACTCAATATACCTTGGTTGCATTCAACTGTAAAAACACGACATTGCACCAAATCCAATGAATTGGCCAAACACGGAAGACTCTTTGGGTGTTCACAGGGAACCTCACCTCTTCTGGATTTTAGATCGGTCCAGTTGCATTGTATTCGGACCGTGCTCAAAGCAAAAACGGGCGATTAAACGATTTTGCCTATTTATTTTTCTTTTGTTATTTATTGCCAGTAACTTTGACTGGCTGTTCGGGAAATCCCCTCATTCTCAGTCCGATCCTAAGAGCCGCACATGAACAGGCAACGAGCCGCATGCTAGACTATCCTGCTCTTTTGAAAATGATCCACAATATGACTTTAACGCGACACAAAAGGACGCCAAAACAGCATCTTTAATAAGCAGCGACTTTCATCTTCCCCCAGACATCTCCTCTCGAGATCCTTCTCGTTTCTCACTGCATTATTTCACATTGATCCTCGCCCATCCTCACGCTCTTGGTGCTCATCATAAAGCTGCTGTTTGGTCCAAAAGGTTGTTTCTTCGACCTGCTTCTTTTTGTGTCCAGGTGGTCAGGAGGAGTACGTTCTGTCCTATGAGCCCGTCATTCAACAGGAAGGTGAGTGCTCCAGTACAGTCTTTAAACACAGTCCAGTTTACTGTTGGAACCAGAAGGACAGGTTTGTTCAGTCCTGTATTGTAATGCTTGGTGTTTTTTTCTGCCAGTGGACTACACCCGTCCTGTGATCATCTTGGGTCCCATGAAGGATCGATTAAATGACGACCTCATCTCAGAGTTTCCTGACAAATTTGGCTCCTGTGTCCCACGTAAGAAAACATGTATTCATTGATTATTTTGTCAAGGCACCATTAAAGGTATTGTCAACTATTGCAAGCTAATACACTTTGTCAAATTCGACAAATCTCCTCTCATTTCGCTAGCTTACTGTTCTTAGCATTAGCATTGCAATATGCTTAATTGTGCGTTTCTGTCCTACATGGCAGTAAAATATTCATAGTCACGTAACTACAAGTGGTCAATAGCCTAGTGAAACAGTTTGAAAAACACAATAGCATTCAGTGGCGTTTTGATCTTCAATTTAGTAGTGGGGCTAAATAAAATAATTAGTGTAAATAAAATTGTCTAGTTCAGGCTAAAAGCAGGAGAACGACAGATTGCACTGTCTTGCCTAGTAACGTAGGGTACTGATGTGCTGTGTGTGTGTGTGAGAGTTAGAGAGCTTTCATTATCGATGGCTGTCTATTTAATACTACACACAAGCACACCACAAATATTAACATATCTCCACAAACAATTGGTTTGCCATTTGAGTTAAATTTGGAAAACTCTTCATGAGAGGACCAAGGGGAGTAGACTGGCTAGACGTCCATGGTTTATATGAACAACGTTATGTAGGCCTACTTTATGATCAAGCTGTAAAGCGATTGTCAACAGTATCATACTTAACTGATTGCACAATAAATGTAACGTGTAGAGAACCACAAAATGCTGGCAGTTTACACTATTTTGTAAAACACATAGGCTACAGTAACCTATGGCATACAAATTATGCAATTATGAAAGGTTATATTCATTATAAGTAGGCGACAGGCAGAGCCGTGGCTCTGAGTACAGGTACG
The DNA here is from genome assembly GCA_027564835.1 of Typhlichthys subterraneus. Lineage (NCBI taxonomy): Eukaryota > Metazoa > Chordata > Actinopteri > Percopsiformes > Amblyopsidae > Typhlichthys > Typhlichthys subterraneus. The sequence continues at coordinate 10,009 of JAODUH010068791.1, forward strand.
ACACATATCCCACACAGAAACGAAACACCAATTAGATTTTGTATCACTACTAAATAAAGGGAGAATATAGGCTGCCTGTTGGGAGTACAGCGAGAGAAAGGGTTAAACACATCGGGAGTGTTGATCGGGCCCATTGCACCTGTCCGAAGTCAATAGGCTACACAAAGTAGGCTGGTGGCAAGCTAATGTACATAACGTGAAAACATATACAGCTAGTAATTCAGGACGTTTATGTATTGCTTGCCAACATTTGCGAGACCATGTGGCAAAGCCACAAAAATTATTAAACAAACAGATCACCCTATTGCTTACTATGCTATGCCTACGGCGCATTTTAAACTGTAACTTGCACGGCAGTTTACTGTAGGTTGCCTATAACTTCGGCACCGGCTGCAACGTTACACCGAATCACAGACGTGATCACGGTACCCTTACATGTTTTTACACACTCCCCTGATATTGGTCCGACTAAGCGACATAACCCTCCTTAGTAGCAAAAAGCAGGGAGTAGGCCTACTGGTCTACCGGTACGACGAAGAAATATGAGATGATGCTGTGAGTAGGGAAAATATTTTGAATCCCCAGAACTATCAAATTCGTGTGGCCTACATCGAGCAATCTGCGCATCAATCAATCAATCAATCTTTATTTATATAGCACTTTTCATACAAATTCATGTAACACAAAGTACTTCACACTACAACGTCATTAAAAACAATACAAAATGAGTAAAAACAATACAATTTATAAAAAAAAAAAAAAGTAATACCACCACCACTCATGTTACACTCATCATCCCAACCCTCCAATCACAAACAAACATCGGGAGTCCCATTCCCACCATCCCCAAAACACAAAAAAAAAGAAATACACATACACACTGTATTTTTCCACAGAAGCGCTTTTCGGACCGTAGCTTCAGCGTAGCTTTGGAAAGCTGTGGAGTGAATGCAGACCGATGCAGACAAGCCGCAGAGCAGAAGCTAAAACAACATTAACTAAAATTGTTATTGTAATATAAATGTTATGTCATTTATGAAAGTAGGTGTTATATTAAGAGATAATATTTAAGATGATATATGTATAATAGAATTTTACAGTATAATATACATAATTGATATACAGTTATTACAGTATAATTTGCAGTTCTTTTTGGTAGGGCTATGCCCCACTTAACCCTTGTAAGAAAAAATGCAGCTGATGGCATTATCCTCATGTGACTGTCTGCTCTAGACATTAGTCAGAAAAGACCCCGAATTAGTGCCCAAGAAGTTGAGTTGATGCCAGCACGAAATACCTGTTAGAAAATCGACCTCTCGCTCCTGTTCTGATTCATACAAGGTGAAACTGCGAGAATGCGTTAGACAAAAATCACTGCTCATATATTGTTCTGATTGCTTACATGTGGTGTGGTCACCTGCTAAGAAAAAGTTTTCAGACAGATTGGGCAGAACATATGATTAATAAATTAACTAAAATGAATGGCAAATTGCCTATTTTTAGGCAGAATCTGTACAGTTGTATATTGTTGCAACACATGAAAGTGGAGAAAAAGCTAAATTAAATGAATGCATTACTGGTTTGAATTGACTACATTTGTTTAGTCTACAATATAATACTTGTCCCTTCAGATACGACCCGGCCTAAGCGGGACTATGAGGTGGATGGCCGGGACTATCACTTCATGGTCTCCAGGGAGCAGATGGAGAAAGACATCCAGGACCACAAGTTTATTGAGGCGGGCCAGTACAACAATCACCTGTATGGAACGAGCGTTCAGTCTGTCCGCCAGGTGGCAGAGAAGGTCTGTTAGCCCACATTGGAAGCAAGGTATCCACTGTAGCAGCGTATTGATGCGTGCTGCGTCTCCTCCTCCCAGGGGAAGCACTGCATCCTAGACGTGTCGGGCAACGCCATCAAGAGACTCCAGCAGGCCCAGCTCCACCCCATTGCCATCTTCATCAAACCTAAGTCTGTGGAGAATGTCATGTGAGTGGCACATTCATACCAGCAGGATTGTAGAATTTAACTCACAGGGCCACAATCCTGGCTCTGTTCCCCAACTAATATGGTTTAAATCCTGACCTTGTGTGGTGTCTACTTCCTGGTTGCCAGGGAGATGAACAAGAGGCTAACAGAGGAGCAGGGCAGGAAAACCTTGGACAGGGCCATCAAGCTGGAGCAGGAGTTCACAGAGCATTTCACAGGTAAGAGCACGCCCTCTTGTGTTCTGGATGTGAATACAGAGTAGAGCAACAGACTATGGTTGATAGATTGACAGTTGATCTGGGACTGGCATAAACGTGCTTGTTTGTCCCTTCCCAGCCATCGTCCAAGGAGACACATTAGAGGAGATCTACGACCAGGTCAAGCAGATCATCGAGGACCAGTCAGGCCCTTACATTTGGGTTCTGTCTAAGGAGAAGCTATGAAGAACATGAACATTTTTATATCCCACAGCCTTGCCGGCATTACTCATCTTTCCTCCTCTCTGTTTCTACTTGTTATTTTTTAAAGCCAGCTTGTTCTGCGCAATATTGCATCTCCCTCATCCACACACACACACACACACGCACACACACACACACACACACACATACTCCTCTCCGCCCTCTGTCATGCTTTCCTCAATTGAGGGCCGAAGGGGTTCTGTTGCCCGGGGCAACTGTGTCGGTGGCAGGCCAGACAAGCAGAGCAAAGCACACAGCCACCCACCACGATACAGATCCTTAATGTTTAAGGGAGATAATTTGAGAGGCAGAGAAGACATGCATTTGTCCTCTTCTTGTTAAAGTTGTCTTGATGTTTTCATTTCATACTTTTTTATTTTAAAACAGCAGATTAAAAGGTGGCGCTTTTTAGTCTCAGGCACGGTTCAGGGGTGGAGTCACCATGTAGGTGGAATCCAGCAACACTTTGCACGTTGTAGCTTTGTAACAGCATGTTGTCTTTTAGCAACTGTTCTCATCAGCATCTAATATCATACTTTATTATTAGTTTTATTTTCTTAAACCTTGTTGTATTTCTGTCCACCTCAATGCAGTGTCTGTGATCTAGAGGTGTGTTTGTTTGGGGGGTGATTTAAGCTCCACTTCTAGAGGGTTTCCATTGTGCTTATTGGATTTACACTGATGTGTTTTTAACAGCATTTTTTTCCTCGCCTAGTGTCCTAGATTCACCACATTATAATGTAACCACCAGAATGCATCTCAACACAAAACATCACAAGGAACCAAAAATATATTGTATCAATCAAACTTGAAGATTTTACTTCAATAGTTTTATTATTACATGTTTCTTCTTTGGATTCCAACAGAAGATTAGAAACCGTGCTTAATCGCTCTCATTAAAGCAATGCTGGAAGGAGCCTTCTGGAATCTTGACCCCTCGGATGACTGCAGAGGGTGTATCAGTGTCTTACCCTAAAATTACTTTGGTTTGCGCTTTGGTTATGTGGGTCCTTTACAAATGCAGGAAAGGAACTGCCATTTCCAGTTGTCCATATAGGTACAGTATGTCAGCAAAATGCACATGCAAAAATGGAGACGATTATTGTACAATGAGATTTAACCCTTGGTAAACTGCCTATTTTGTTATAATAAAATATATTGAATTTAAGTAATACTATTATGGGAATTATTTTTCTTTGCATTGTTAATCGTATATGAATATAAAAGTATACAAATATTTGAATATGAATATATATTTTTTTCTTTTATCACCACCTCCTGTCTTTTAATTTTCTTTTTTAAGCATAATAAAAATGTAACAAAACAACAGGAGTGACATGATCTGCTGGTTTTAACACACTCCACAACAACACTAGCAAAGTAAATAGCCTTTGTAGAACACAGACCACAAAAGTTGCCCCAAGTTGCTACCTCAAACTTTGTTTTGGCAGGGTTGGGGAGGGGTTGGTATCATTCTCAGGGTTTTAGGTGTGGGAAGGGTTTCTTGCATTCTTGTGATTGAAAATAAAAGTTTTTCCCCTCCAATTGATATGGAACCCTAAACTGGTATACTTGAAGTTGTGTAAGTCTAACATTGTTGCTGTATGTAGAATCTGAGAGTTTCAACCAGACTAATGATATCTACAAGAAACCCCCTTTCCCTGCTCCCTCCCTCTGGAGCCTATTGGTCTGTTGTTACAAAAACATCACTAAGAAATTTGTTGTCTGTGGTCATTCATGTGATTGACAGGCAATGTAGATTTGATGGACCAATAAAGTAAGACACTGATCCTCAGGTAGCTGGTAAAACCAAAATGAATAGTAGGTAGGGGCTATCAACAAGAGTAAGTCATGATAATTTATATTGCATTAACAGACAAGGGGGCCGAGTGCTTTTCATAAATAAAAATGACAAACTAATTAAGGTACAAATACAATTCAAATTAAGAAAAACATAACGGTGCTAATAAAGTGTCCACAGAATCCAGAATTCTTTGCTAGGGGGAAAGTGCAGAGCAGATCTTCTCGCAGAGCATTTAATTAACTTGACAGTAGGCTATAGCTACTAAGTCCTACTTAAAACAGTTTAAGTGGCGCAATACTGTTTTGATTTGAGCTCAAAGTTGGCAAGTGTCCTTGAGAGTGACTGATTTTTAAATGACTGCTTTAAGGGGCAATCAGATAATTGTGTCTGAGAGCAGGCTACAATGCTACTTAGATTCTTAACCATATAACTAAATTAACTCCTGACGATTCCTTGCAGCTGTAACACTAAGCATAGCATTTTTAACAACCCTTGTGAGTAAATCGCCACAGCATTTATTGACAAGTTAAGATTAACTTAAATGTGCTCTATACAATATTTAAATAACTGTATAATATGTATCACCATACCATTCATGCTCAAATAATTAACAGCCTAAATACAGCAACATAATCAAGAATAATCACAGAACAGAACTAAGAGAAATTATATATGTTAAAGGTGGAGCCAGTGATGTTGGTGAATGATTATATCAATTCGATCAAAACAAAAAGCTCTTCCTTCAATGCTATAGGGCAGGGCTATTTAACGCCGTCCTGGAGGGCCGCACCCTGCGTGTTTTAGATCTCTCCCTGCTCCAACACAGCTGATTCAAATTAACTGGTCATTATCAGGCTTCTAACAACCTAGAATCAGGTGTGATGGAGCAGGGAGAGATCTAAAACATGCAGGGTGCGGCCCTCTAGGACCGGAGTTGAATAGCCCTGCTATAGGGCCACGCTGCTCCTTCAGAAGCTCCACCACTAACATTGGACTCACATTGCCATGTCTAGGATAGGATCAGGGCTGTGTAGCACACGGAACAGAAAGCTATCTTAGTTGAGTTTAGAGGGGGAGGGAGGGTGTGGTGTTTAACTGGCCCGACTCATAATACATCCATCATGTATCAGGTCCCACTCTTCAGAGGACCCCAAATAGTTAATGAGGCAACATAGGGGAGACCCCGCCCATGTCCGAGGGAATATTAATTAACTATCCACCGGATGAAGCTATTTTTTATTCATCTGAATATTTTCATTTTACTAGTGGAAGGAAATAGATACATTTTTGGTGCAAATTTCAAATATTTGTACAGTTGAAGATAGCCTAAGCCTGTGTGTTTTTTATAAGGACATACACATTTATTTTAATTTTAATATGATAATCATAATTGAGAGTGGTGCATTAGTTAGACAATAAAAAATTGTGATAAGTGAAAGAAACAGCTAAAGAGTAGAACATTTGGTGTAAGATGACCCTCCCCCTACATAACATAACATCACCTGCAGCTCTCGCTCCCATCTGTCTCTAGCACCAAACATTGTGTTTGTTTGTTTATTTGGTTAATATGCACACACTACATATAACGTATTGCATTCACTTACATACATTGTATGTTTTATTTTGTAGAATGTTAGTTTTTTTTGTATTGCTGCTCTCTAGTCACATTTTCAAAACTAAACACAATTTGCCCAACAACTGTCAGTTCATGACCATACCATTAATACAATTCATGTTGTTACCGCACAATATATACTCAATTAATTTCTAAAATGCTAATATTTTCATTACAAACGAGCTTACCCACTTCCAAAATAATGGATCTTTCTTGTGTTTTTTTTTTACAAATGCTTGCACACAACATGTCAGAAATGTTCAAAACTGTATATAAAGCCTTTGCTTCTGCAACGACAGAAGCTCAAAATATATATTGAAACAGCATTTCTGAATGGACATATCATTGAGATATAGCTTGATTTATATGAATTCTTGTAAAATATCAATCACTGCAAAATCTAGACAGAGACAGCCAGGTGTAGTACTTTCATTTGCAGTATATAGACAAACTCAAAGCAGTAAAAAGGATAGAGTTTATCTAGTGGATACAGAACAACATTCTCAAAAGAGGAAGAAATAATAGTGTCTGGACAAGGGAGAGGGTTAGTTGGGCCAGGCAGAGGAAAAGGTCCAGGGAGAGGAGTAGTTGGGATAGAACATGGAGAGGTAGGGCAAGAGCTGCCCTACCTGGGAACTGGGAACGTCTGATCACAGCTCTCTGCCGCAGCTTCAGTAATGGAAGCTTTGAACATCGCCTACTCAGGTTCTATGTCCCCAACCTCCACAGGGATGCAAGAGAAGCTCCGCCGGAGGTGTGAGTTGAAGATCTCATGG
>JAODUH010068802.1:0-16653 GCA_027564835.1 Typhlichthys subterraneus
AAGGAATGAGCGTTACACCGAAGCCTGTACTCTGGAGCGGGATCGATTTGGAGGTGGGGGGTCCGTCATGGTCTGGGGCGGTATATCACCTCACTATTGGACTGAGCTTGTTGTAATTGCAGGGTATCTGAATGCTTTGCGGTGAAAGAAGACATCTTCCTCCCTCATGTGGTACCCTTTCTCTTTTTGCTGAGTTTATATATTTATATATATATATATGTATGTATGTATGTATGTGTGTGTGTATATATATATATATGTATATGTGTGTATATATATATATATATATATATGTGTATATATATGTATATATATATATATGTGTGTGTATATATATATGTATATGTGTGTGTATATATATATATATATGTATATGTGTGTATATATACTATATAGCAAAAGCCAGAGGTTCATGCACAAATAAGAGGTATTGCTGTCACAATCTAAAATAAGGTGGACAAGCTACGATTAGAGCACACTTAATTAATATACAGTTCCATTGCCTTCCTTCAACATTGGCCTGCATCTCAACATTTCAACTGTTTTCCTTCACACTCAGTGAGGAGGACACTGAAGAACGGCTTGACGCCCGAGGAGGCCAGCGCTCTCGGCTTGTCCAGTGGTTCGGAGATGCAGGTGTGAGGCGTTTCCCGCCTCCTCCATATCCCCACCCCCCACCCCCAGACACAAGCAGCTGCTAGCTACGACATCCCACCTGTTGGCACCTTGGCACCCACCCTTCACTTTGAAACGTCAGTGCCGCACCTTGGTGCACTTGGCTCCCTCAAGGGAGCAGAGATCCAGTACAAGGATCCTGGACGGCGTAAGTTATTTACGGTGTGCCGACAAAGCAGAGAGGGCGGTTAGGCTTCCACTCTCAGGTACAGACGGCAGCCGTCAATCCACTGAGCTGTGCTCAAACATCGTCTAGTCTCGTCTAGCCACAGTTGCCCTTCAAACACAACGCTACTCAGCATTGGTCCCCCACATAAAATAATTAAATTTTTAAGGCCGAGGACATGAGAAAGGTGGACGTGTTTGAATCACTTTGGCCTTCATTTAATACAAAGGGCTGTGGTAGCAAGCTTGAAAGACTGGTACAGACAGCTATAACTGTTTTTGCTTAGGCGTGGTGTAAGCCACATAGCTTTAGTGATAGATCAGTTCAATTGATTAACATTGTTTGTCTCTTTGACCTATGACTCTGTGCGCAGCTTTACAGTTCTGTTTTATACTACTGTGGTAGTTTTGTTTTTGTATTAATTGACACTCAAGAAGGTGCTCAGACAAGGAATAACTGCACTGGATGTAGATGTTGGTTATGGAGGAGGGAATGTGAAATCCTTTACACTGATGAGCCACTCATACATCAAATGACAGAATATGGTTTAACCAGCAATCTAACAGTAGCACAATTTTCCATCATCATACAGAATAAGTGTATTGGAAAGACTTGGTTGGAGAAAATAACAGGATGTTCACTCAGAATGAGCGGACAAATTGGATAGTGATACCATATTGTTCACCATAATCATCAATTGTAATAATTACCAACTCATTTAAAGCCATATTACGCTATGTGAATCTTTGTCTCATAGTCGTAGATGGAAATACCAGGTGAGAGCAATGTTGGTGAGCAATGTTCAGTATATGGAATATTTTATAGATAGTATGAGCTTCAAATGTTATGAGTGCCTTTCAGAGAAAAGCAAACTATTTATTGAGCATTTTCAGGGACTTATAATCAAGAAAATGTTGCTATAGCAAAAGTGTAAACTGCAAGAAGTGAGGATTATTCTCACAAGCTGTGATATGTTCTTATTCTTTAACTCATCGAACTCATCCTTTCAAATTTTAAAGTCACCTTGCATGTCTCTCGTTTCCATGCTACATTTGGATTGAATAGTTTGTTGTACATATAACATTTGTGTCCATTTAGGGTTTGGCTATATGCAATAAATCATAAATGTATCCATGCCTTGCGCCGCTATCTAGGCATTTCCTCCGAGGTTTTTCGACACTATGTTACAGTATCCGTTAAATAGACCGCATTAGAGCAGGCCAAATAAATGTGTAAACGAACAAAACAGATTGTCTTTACAAAGTTACTTTATATTCAATTTTTATAATGTGAATGAGAATGATGTAATTATAAATGAGGATACACACATGCAAATAATTGTTTTTCTATTATTCCAGCAAATGAAGTAAATCAGAAAACCACTTTATTTTTATGCCCTAAACTTATATATATATAGCATTGTGAGGTTTATTGTGCTACAAATGGAATGGCAAACATTTGTATCATCTGTAATTTTAGTTTACCGTTCCTTTTTTGCAAACATGCAATATAAAGTAATTCTGCTGACTTGCAAGATTTTCACTGTGGTGGAAATACACAGCCATTGTGGGGAAAAAGAAACTTGGCGCTTCATTATAAAGCAACAGTAGCCTACGCCACACCAGCAGCACATATTAACCTTGTATTCTTTTTGAAATTTCTGAGATTTCAGCACCTTATAGACAATTTGTAGCATGCAACTTTTATCAGAAGAAATGTAAACCATAGGTTAGGTGGGGAGAGACATTTTGTTTTCTCAGATTTTACTGAGTTTAAATGAAAAATAAGAGACCTGGCATATACTGTAGACTTGTTCTGTTACAGAAGAATGCTGTAAAATTGTGTAAATGTTGTTCTTCCTCCATTTGTTGCTCTTTGTGTAGAATAATGTATTATAGTCAAAAGCAGTATTATTAACTATAATTTAATCTAAACCAAGCCATGCATGGTTTAGAAAGACATCTACAGAGATCCCATCTGTTAGAGGTTAAAATGATGTTAGTTCTCAGAGACCAGGTGTGTTTTATTGTATGTTCTTACTGCACAGACTTGAAACTGAAAAGAAGCAGTGATTTACCAAGTCGTCCTGTGGAATCCTTGAGAAGCCTTTTGATTTCATTGCACTCCTAATTTGTTATTTAGCCCACCATATAGATTGTTGCCTGTGCCATAATGCCAGTGGAATTGGGTGATGTGTACAATACATAACAGAATTATATTACAGCTGTCCACAGAAAGAAAACTTCAATAAAAGAGGCTTATAAAACTACTACATTGATGACTACTTGATCTATACTCCACTACATATTTTCTAAGTATCACAGAGATCCAGTTACATCACCAACTGAAAAGTATCTTTACACTCTGAAAAGTACAAGCCTGGTGTAGCAGACGCAAAACTCTCCATTAGGTGTTTGCAGTGGTTTCCTACTGGGCACAGACCTCTGGATCATTTTGAAACTATTAGGACAGCCTTCAACCAACCAGTGTTGCTACAACTGTTTGCATTGCTTCATCTACCACTGTCTGTCCTCTCAGCCACCCCTGGATTGGTCTGCCAGCAGGGTTAAAAGACTAATGCGAACAGTGTTTCCAGACTATAATCTCAGCAAAAAGCAAGAGTTAGACAGAGCCAGGCTAGGAACATACAGGTTGTAATGGGAATTTGCATAAAATAATTTCTACAAAAGCAAAAGTGAGATACTAAACTAATCAGTAGTTATGACAAAAATGTTAAATGGAATGCCCGTATATGCAATACTGATAACAGTATCAGAAAAAAAATAAACACTAAAAGAAAGACACTGGAAAACAAGAGAAAGTTCAGCCTTTTTATTTTTTCGGCGAGACAACCCATGCTGCAAGTCACTGAACTGCTCTAACGTATGAAGGTTGAAGGAAAACATCACTACACATATGATGTTCACACAGGATCATCATTCAGAACTCATTTGGTCTTGTTTAGTGGATCTGTAAATGTGATTATAGTTTGTTTTAATAAACAATGCAGAGTAAGATGAACAAGACATATATCTAAGAAAATCGGGAGATGAAGAAAATAGAACAAATGAACGGCAACAAAAGATGAAAGGATTTTTAAAGAAACAGATTAAAGTCTTAGCAAATCCAGCGCAACATGACACATTCTGCTTTATACCAGCTGGAGATAAGGGGAGAAAAAGATAAGGAGCGCACCAACAATTACATCATTTGCATCTCCTACTCTCATTAATCAGATCTATCAATATATAGCATTTTTTCCCTGAACAATTATTTTGCACAGTACCTTAGAATTGTTTTATTACAAAATGGAGCATTCCCTTTCCATGAGGCAATATTATGCAGTATGTATTTAATATGGCTACATTTTAAACACTAAGGGAAAATATTCTCTTGCATAATTTGTTTGTAGTTTGGTGTATGGCTGCACTGAAAATTATCTCTTGAAAAGCACCAAAGTACAAACCCTTGACCATTTGTTGGCCAGATAATCGATAATTGTTTAGGAAATAGTAGTATATCTAGCAAAGTGTGCAGTCTATAATCAACTGCCAAGTGATTGGATTAAAAAAAAAAACTTAAAGAAATAACACTAATAGTAATATTACCAGACAAATAAAGCTAATCCTCACTCAACACAAACAAACAAGTCTGGCTGGTCTTGTTCAGTTGCAACCGTGTGTTTGTGTTGTATTGCAAGTCCACTGAGAGATTCCTTTCATTGGTGTTATTGGGAAGGGATTCAAACACACTGGGAGCTATGGTTAGAGACAGTACACAGTGAGTGTTTGGTACAGTAATATACTTTACCAAAGCTCGACAATAAAAATTTTCCTTTTTACCAAGATCTGGTTTGAATTACAAATTATAATAAAAAAGGGGGGAAATTACATCTTGCATCATTGCATATGATAATACCATTATCCAGGAAACTTTATTTTAAAAACGTTTAAGGATTATGGAACAACATTAACAAAGCGTATAATTTGGGGAGTTTATAAAAAGGCCCAGCTATAAAAGCATACAGGCATTTAAAGGAAGAAAAAAAAGAATGTACACCCAAATTTTAGTTCCAGTAACTGAACTAATTGTTCCAATTGTTTAAAATACTTTTAATCTCAATTACTCATGAAGTTATTTCAATATATAGCACCAGGTCGTGGCAAGTCTTGGGTTTGGTCTAAAAAGCACGTCTGTGATGAATTAAAATCGTGTAACCCAGACAGACAGCAGTGAGACAAATTGCTGAATCTTAATAGAACTAAAAGTGCGGTCCCACTCCAGCACATCCCAAGAACCCAGCTATCTAATCCTGACCACGGAACACTAATCTGTTTTTATGACAACTGATGCGGCGCTTCAAGCATTTCCATTAGGAAAGTGTCAATAGGCGTGTCACCGATTAGCTTGAAGAAAAAGAGATGCTCTAAACACTTCAAGCCGATGGAACGCAGTGCTGGTAGTCTAAGCAACAGCTTAGCGAACCTGTTGGAACAACCGGGGAACTTTCATTACCAGACACGTCTGAACAGGATCATTTACCAAGTAAAATATTTACTTTGTTTGATATTGGCCTTCCCACACTACAGTGTACAGTAGTCAGTACACACATGCAAGATATTGACTACAGTAACACACTCAGCATTTTGACACCTTAAGTGAGTAAAGACCACTTAAATTTCATTAATTTCTTTTGATTAAATATACATGTTTTATGTTTGGTGAAAATGTAAATAAAAAATAAAAAAACATGCACAGAAACTAAAATAAACATATGCTATACTGATTGCAGAATATGAGATGAGGAGTACTGCATAATACCAAGCTGGTGTTTCCACCAAAGACATGTCCATGAGGACTTCATTTACCTTCCCTGCTGCTCTGGATATTTCTGTTTGCAGTAGGCTTCCAGTGATGCGTAGACCTTCTCTCTAAGGAGTTCCACCTCCCCTGTGTTGGAGAGCCCTTTAGCATCTGCAACACAACGTGCACAAATGTGGCACAGCAGAAACACGACCTCGAGCGGAGCAGAACAAAAAAAACGCCCCAATGTAAACGTGTGCGTTTGTGTGCGCATGTAATGTTTATGGTCATGAAATACCTGGGTTAAAGAGGACAATGGCTCGGAGACAGCCCAGCTCCGTCTTATCCATTTGCATATCTCTCATTTTACTGACCAGCTCGGTGAGAACCCTGAACATAAAAGACGATTACATTTGTCGCACCCGCTGGTGAGAGAATAGGCAACAACACACCACTACTATAAAGCAAATGTAATACTGCATGTAGTACTGCCACAAACATCCTTTGCATACTAGCCCGAGTCTAAATATGAAGGCATCGGGTATTTTACCTGTCAAATATGGCACCCACTTCCGCACTCTGCACGCTCTCCCTGGTTAAATGAAAGTGGTCGTCGTCATAATCATCACTATTATTAAACTGCCTTTATGTAAAAGGAGAACCATATTGCTTTGGAGAGAGCAGTGATGTACCTGTCAAAAATGGCTGCTACGCCCGCAGTGTGCATGGCGCCTTCCCTGTGCAGCTCAGAGGCGAGCAGGACGCCATCTTTCAGAGCGATGGAGCGGTGGGAGAAGGACGCGATCAGCAGCTCATTCCAACCTGACAAAGTTGGACGTGCTTCAGTTAGACCCTTTTTGATACACAGTTAGATTCACTGCAAACAACTCTGTAATTAGCTCAGGGGTTCACATGTCGCTGACATATTCTGTATATTCATATGCCAGAAAACTTTTTATAGAGATTATTTAAAATATATTCTCTCAGCCTCTTCCGGTCATTAGTACCACGTCCTATATGTATCAGACACAGTAAACAACGCTCATCTTATATCTGATATATAGGAAGTACGGCTGCTCGAATACGGAAAAAATAATCCAGATTATATTGGTCAATATTGAAATCACAATTATTTAATACAATTATTAATTTATTTTGGAAAGATGTTGCATTTACGGCATCTAAAAAAAAAAAAAACAGTGAAACAAATTAACACGTTCAAACTGTCCCTTAATACTGTTCAGGTTGATTTCAACTGCGAGGGGTGCGGTGCGCCCTTCATTCAGAACACAAGCCACAATAAAAGTTGACTAGCTAAACATATGGTGCAGAAATATATCGTTTTTGTAATTTGCAAAATTGAAATCGCAATTCAAATGTACCAATTCCACAGCCCTAATAGGAAGGAAGTTGTTTTTATTGGCTGTTGCAGTACCATCACTCACACATCTGTGCCTGTAATTCCGGTACAATGCTAGTGCATTGCTTTATTTACTAATTTTAGTCTCCCCCCCCCCCCCCACGCATTTATTTTAAGCAGTGATCGTAGCCTACTTATTTAACAGTGGCTACTTACTTAAGACCTGCAAACACCCAGAGTCGTGTTATTACATTTCCAAACAAATTCCTGAGTGCAATTTTAACATCAGACTTGATTATCCAGTTATGTAGTCGTACATGTCAATCAAGATACCTCTCCTGTCAAGTAGGTGGATCTTGATGCCGTTAGCCAGAACTGTGTTCTACACTTCACGTAAGTAACGGCTTGCTCTGCGAGACTAGGTCACATATAACAATGATTTTGATAAACTACATGTCGTACTATAGAGACAATTGTATGATTCTGACATTTATCATGCTATAATTTGACACCATTTGACAAAACCTCAATCTCACGCATAAGTAACAACTCATTACTAACATGTTCCTATACTAATCTTTTCTGGCAACATCTGAAATATGCTTGATCTCATGAAGCAATTTAACTGGTGCACGGTTCAGAACCATGCACCAGTTAAATTTCTTATACAACGATCTGGATGATTTTTTTGGCCGATACCAAATACCGATTTTATACTTTTTTAGATATATTATTCATAAATGTAAGATCATTTTTACTCACTATGAGCTCATTTTTCACACCACCTGCAAGTCCTCCACCTACACAGCACAATCGTGGCTAAAATATTTGTGTGCTAAAAAATGTGTTTGTGCAAAATAACAGTTATGTCATGAATCATAAAACATGAATAAACATCCTTTGACAAATTTTACAAAAATATTTGAAACATTTAATTTATACAATCAACATAGATGTTAAGTGCCCCAAAGTGTTATCAATATTGAGAAGTAGGGGGAACCCCACATATTATACATATTGAAATATGAACATGTTGACAAGCTCTACAAACTATAATTTATTATCTCTAACATTCTGTCCTCTAATCCCTGATTGCGTTAGAACCTGGCAACCTGCAAGTTGTATTTGTCATGTGACTCTTGGTCTGAGCTGACCTGACATGGATCAACAAACAGGAGAATGCGCTGAATTATGTGCATATTCCATTGTTAGTGTAAACGGTTAATTCAACTGATTTTTGTACATGTCTACATTTATGTAGATATATATATTAAAGTGATTTTGATAAAAAACATGATTTTAAGATTATATTTGCTTAAGTTTGCATACAAACGAGTGCCGCCATCTTGGATAGGTCAAGGACGGTCAGAAACTTGAAGGTTTGTCAAATACGTCAGTTTTTACAGATTCTGGATAGGTTAAACGGTCTCCTCGTTACATTTATGTAAAGAATGCAATGTCTTTCTAACCCGCCCGCGACAGCCACTTAATTGAAAACAAAGATCGGTTTTCCATATCGGCCATTAGAAAGGAAAATCAGACTACCACCGATCTCATATTTTGAGTGGAAATCCACTGATTCCAATCTACCAGTGCATCCCTAGTTCTGTGTGTGCCCTACCTGCGCGCAGAAGGATGACCTGGTCATCCAGAGGCAGCTCAGAGAAGTGGGGGATCCTCTTTGCCCACTCCACCAAGGCAAACAGCTGCTTGTCTGCAGTCTGGCAGATGTTGCTGACAGCATCGTGGGGCTAAACAGATAAAACACCAACACAGTACAGTCCACTACTTTTGCACTAATTACAGCGGTACTGCAAATATGGCCATAGCCAGCACAAATGTTCAAATGCATTCTTGAGAAAAGCTATGGGTGACGTCACGGAGGGTTTGTCCACACACACACACACAAACAGTTGTCCATGGGGAGGTTTCAGACAAACTCACAGAGTTGGCTGCGGAGCCCCCGTCAGAGTGAAGCTCGGTCCTCTGCTCCACGGCAGTCTCTGCCTCCAGGATCTTTTCCACAGGCATCTCCTCGTTCACAACCATGCTACACTCCAAGTCCCCCTCCCGCTCTCGGTTCCTCTGGCGCTCCTCCTGGACCGCTGAGCCAGCCAGCACAGCGCCGTGGGCAGTGGGAAGAGGGGCAGAGAATAATAAGCAGTGTGGTTGATACTCTCGTTAACTACCCGGGCTCCAACACAGCTGCTAGCTCTTTAATCACTCACACACAAACATACACAACCATGACTTGTTTCAAGAAATCTTTCAGTCCATCTCGTATCGTATCTTATTTTCTTACATTTTTGACGTTCATCTTGGACCACTATAGAAGGAGGGAGAGAAAGAACAGGAGAAAACAGAGGGGAAAGGGGTGAGTTATATAAACCTGCCCTGGTATCCCAGTTTCTAACATTCTAGCTTCCATACACATTATACAGAAATACTAGTCCAATATCAGGCACGGACAACATCTTAAATGGCCTATCGTCATTATTAGAATACAGTTAATTCTCAAAAAGAATATAATTAACTGGAACTAATATTTTTATTATGCCAGACCCATTTACTGTTTGCAAACAATGAGCATACATAAGCATTCAAGTGTAAATTTTGGCAATGGAAGTATGGTGGAGTGCAACAGCCTGCATTATAACCACCTAAGATGATTTAGT
The DNA here is from genome assembly GCA_027564835.1 of Typhlichthys subterraneus. NCBI lineage: Eukaryota > Metazoa > Chordata > Actinopteri > Percopsiformes > Amblyopsidae > Typhlichthys > Typhlichthys subterraneus. The sequence goes on from JAODUH010068802.1 coordinate 9,680, forward strand.
TGCTTGCTGCTGCCCTATAGAGAGCCTACGTCACTTCAGCAATATGGGAACTTAGTTTATAAAAAATACGTATGGTAGTCAACAGCGAGAATCAAATTGTTTGAAGTACAAATATGATGTTTGTCTATTTAAAAGATAATTGTTCAAGTCAACCGTCAGTTTGTTGTAAAACTATGAAGTAATCTTTAGTTGCGCGTGTAAACGCTCAATGAACTACAGCTCTTTCATCTCACACAACACAACAAGCAATGCTTTATTCAGCTTGTGGCGTGAGAACTCCATGACGTATTTTACATATGGGTTTGTAGTCTTACTAATTACATATTTTTAGTCTTCTACTTGTATGTCAAATGTATTACAAACTTTCTAAACTCAAATTATTATTTTTTTAAATAGACAAACATCATGTGCAACTTGTGTCACAATTCAAACGGCCTCCAATAAATAAATGGTTTTAAATAAAGTGATTTTCGCCATTGACAACCATACATATATTTTCCGATTAAAAAAAAAAGGTCCCATAATGCGGACGTGACTTCAGGCTCTCCATCATCAGAATGGCTGAAAGCTACTGGTTGACATAGGGTGCTAAAATAACCCTCTGACATGGTGAAATATCTAATGTTTTTAGCTAGTGAATGTAATTTAGCATATTGTCGCACCGACTGCATTTCCCTCCTGGTGATCGTAGTTTGTGCCTTCTGTCTACCCGTCTACATTTTTCAGTTCGACCGCTTGTAATACTTAGTTCTGGGTTCTCTACTTTGCTGGTAGTGTATCCGGTCACACAGCAGCTTTTAAGTATGTTTCAGTTTTTTGTTGGCAGACAGAAGTGATAAGTCTGTGTTGCGCCATATAGTGTTTATCTCCTGATTGGGTAATGCAAAAGTGCATAATATTATGGGTTATTCCCACTCTTAAGATATTTAAAAGTGGGGGGCTGGGGAATTGATTAGTTAGAACCCAGAAAACAGAAGAGCATGTAAAATAAATGTAGTCCTAAGGAAAATGACATATATAATAACTTCTTCATTTTATGTATTGGGCAAAACACCACTTCCACTGCTAAAAGGGCCGTGCATATTCTCATGACATCGGCAGTAAATGGGTCCGTTTGACTCAAACTAGGAATCATCACTCGTCAGCAAACGAGCTCTTTCCAAGAGGCTTACAACACTACGGTCTACAGATGTTTGTGACACATTTGACAGTACCCAATGAAAGCGGTGTCAACCCGCTTCCCGCTACATAGCCTCTCACCGTCAACCACCCCTCCCCTACCTTCCCTCTTCATGCCCATGGCCAGGCACTTCTGGTAGCGGCAGTACTGGCAGCGGTTTCGCTGGCGCTTGTCAACCAAGCACTCTTTGTTATCCCGGCAGGTGTAGCTCAGGTCTTTGCGCACAGTGCGTTTGAAGAAGCCTTTACAACCTTCACAGCTGTACACGCCATAGTGTTTGCCTGTAAATAATCAAAATCAAAGCGCCTTTTCTTAATCGGGCAACACTACTGAGGCAACGAGGATTGAGTGTCTGCAGTAGCATCAAGCTAGTGCCAAACTGCAGGGGGGTAAAACACAGGTGGCCATGTAAGGCAGACTGCGGATAACAAGGGATTATCCTCTGCAAACCCGCCAGATGGAAAAGCCAGGTTTCAAGAAATTATTCCATGCCTTTACTCACCAGACGAGCGATCTCCACAGATGGCACATAGGCGTTTCTGCGACAGCATTATCCCAGGGCTATGAGAAGACATTGGCCTCAAGCCAAAAGGGGGTTTAACATCATCTGAGCTGCTGATCGAGTGCATGCCCGAAACAGAGACTGCAGAATTTATCTGAAAGTTAAGAATAGAGGCTACTTTTTTAATAATTGTGCATGTGACTTTAGTAAATTAAGAATACAGGCTCCTTTTTTTTATTTTTTTTTTATTGAGCAGGTGACGTTAAAACAAGCATGCACTTGATTGGTGAAAAGCAAAGTCCCTTACAGTTCAGTGCATACCATGTTTGAGGAAGCTTTCATTTTCTCAACAACAAAAAAGCTATATTTTAAAAATAATGTTAAACCTGATTGCTGCTGATGGGCCCAAAGCCAAGAGAAGATGTGACACCGGGGGAGCCAAGTGAAGGACTGATAACTGAGAAAGGGGAACCCAATAAAGTGGTGGGGCTGTTGGATGCTGAGCTGATGGGCTGTTGTGATGACATGGCTATTATCCTGCCAGGTGCAAATGGATGACGGCCTTCTGAAGGATAATAATCTGAGAAGTATAGAATTACACATTATGTAATTATTTGGAGTGATATATTGTTTAGGTTATCTGACAAAATTAAAAAAACTATCGAAATTTGGTATTTAAAAAATAATTGCTTTTACACAGAAGCACCGTACAATGCAACATTATATTAGCTTGTTTTTGTGAATAAGCTACTTAATATTTTAAATGTCCTACTGACAGGGTAGAGAATAGCAGCAATCACTTTTCTATGGATGCAAAGGTTTTGACTACGGTAGGGTAAATGAAAATATACTGTACATGTTGTACTATGTTTAACTTTGTTAGTCACAATAACTAAAGCGATGCATGTTGTTATCATTATAATACAATTGCAAATAAGAATAAATAGCTTTTTTATCAATAAAGTTATGAAATCCACCTGTAGTTGGTTAAGCAAACAATATGTTTGCAAACAATATGTTTGCTTAAGAAATGTTTGACACCGATTGAGGAGCCTCGAACCGTTTCATGACGAATTCGTTTTATTTACTAGCCGTTTCATGCTGTAAGTTAAATACGAATACTGGTACAACGTCACAAAACTGGTTAAAAAATGTTTCCGAGTGCAAACATTACGCCATAACAATCTTAAACGCGAGAATGCTATCTTGCCAATAGCAATAATCTCTACATCCACGTAACTAATTCAGCTAATAGCAACAAGCTGGGCTATCGCTAGCATACTGTAGTGGATAACGTTTCTTATGTTACTGTTTGTTAAACTAACAAGACATTACATTTGGTGGGTTAATTTGCAATAACACAGTTACATGCATAATTTAACCCACGTTTTCTAACCCTAATCAAAGAATGATATAGCAATAACGTAACCAGCGTTATCGAGCTAGCTAACATTAGCTTTTAGCTACAATTATGGCTAGCTACTAATTTAACTTACTTGATTCGAAATCGTGGCCTTAAACATTAGAAAGACAAATTGTAAAGTGTCAAAATACGATGTACATACCAGGCACACGCTTAACACATCATGATAAATTACATAGCGGATTTCATGTGTTCATTTTCCGATAACCTGAGCGCAAGAGAACAGGCCGACGCTTAAATCCAGTTTACTTCAACTTGACGCTGTTGTTGTTTACACACTGAAAGGAAGCCATGTTGGATCCGTGCCAGCGTCCTTTGAGCCAAAATGTCTCATGGGACCACCCACAACAGCACTATCACGTGATTGTAGCTAGGTACAATTTTATGAATTATTAATTCAATGGGCCAATTGGAGTTTATATATAATTGCACACATAGCTTGATTGTGTGAATAAGATACAGTAAATCATATTTTGCAATATATCTCAAAAAGGCGATTTTGCCAAATTACTAGGCTATTATTATTTTAATGTATCTTCTCTGAATCCACAACTATTTTTATATAATATATGCTAGTAGCCTTTGTATTAAGCAGACATCACCTAACAAAATTCCTAACTACACTAAAGTAAATTAGCAAAAATGTCACATTATAAAAACAGCTCTTCAAACCTTCAATCTTTTTTCTTAAAGAATTTAACCATGTCAGAAAATACACATTAATGGATAAGCATTTACTGTATACATACACCATTACAAATACTTGTATACATTATGATAATATGGTCATCCTACACATTATTGATCAAAGGCCAGTCTAATTAGGGGGGTCTCTCTACAGTGTTTCTATCTGCCGGTCCTCCGCCTGAAAAAATTCTAAGACCCCTGCAATAAAAAATAAAGAATTCTCTCAACATATGATTGTGTTCTTGAACTTCACAGCAGAATTTGAGTATGTGATGCTAGAAGAAACAGGAATTTGCATGTCCTTGTGGTTTCTAAAACAAACAAGAAGAGTGACATTCGTGTGCTGTCTTAAGCATTAAGGAATGTGAACTGACTAGATCATAAATGTTAACTTAAACCAAACCAAAATATATGACTAAAGACTCATCATGATGAAATGAGCTAATATTTTCGTGTTTATCATCTAATGTCTGATTTTTTTTAACAAAAATATTTTCTAAATTTTTCTAATTTATATATTATCTCCAAAAGATAATTTCATAATAATCCACTATATATGTGGAACACATTAGCCTTGTTTCTGTGATGTTTGGTGCTGGATCATCTCAGACCATTAGATGGCTCAGACCAGATGCTACCAGAACTGGGCTGAAGGTCATCATGGGTCAGAGCCAGAGTCACAATATGGCGGCGAGACTGCGTGTTCCATATGTACCACCGGGGAGCAGCAGTGGTTAATCTTGACAAACTAAATTATTGCTGCCAGACATTATCATCGGGAGCTTCAGTTTTATTTCGCCTGGCATGTCAGGTTAGCCAGACACACCATCCTGAACTAATTTGTTATAAGCTACCTCTACTATTTATGTATAACATTAAAAAAACAAATCCCAGTGTACCAATAATAACAATGGCATTTCATTGTGAACATAAAAAAGTGACACACAATGAATAGACTACACCATAAAGGTTAACAATTTGTAATAGTTCACCATTATTGTTCATGTCTGTTGCCAGGATGTGTAGACTATATATTTTCTGTAAATATTAACATCAGTGATTCAATGGAATAGTTTGAATTTATTGAAATAAATTAATATTGAATAAGATGTATAGGCTATGGGTAATATAAAATATATTTAACATTAAATACAGTATTGTATATTGTTTCAAAGAAACATTAAATATAGAGACGGAGAAAAAGACAATTTGCCAAATCAGGATAGTTTATTCAGGCTACTAGTATACAGTATAGATGTAGCCTATGCCTTGAGAACATATTTACAATTAAAATCTAACCAAATACATCTGTAACACAACTGAAATTAAACATTTATTTTATAATAAAACCTGGCATTAGATTAGATTGTGTGTTTGGCTCCTTTATATTTATATCAAGAGAGGGTTTTGATCGTGCCTGATAGATTGTTTTGCTGATTATGAAATACAGACAAGCGGTAAAATGCATACAAAGATTCCCACATACATACTGTACATACATACATACATAGATACATACATACATACACACATACATACATACATAAATACACACCAGCATAGTACTTATACATTACATCACAAAAATCTAATGATTTATTGGACATTTGGTCAGGATTCAAAGTTTAAAAACTCTCTAATAAAATATACACGCCTACACTCTGGCAGCATAGTGCAGAGTGTAGGCGTGCACACTCACAGTCATGGGCAGGAAGAGTGATGTGAGACCATTGATCCACTCTGTGCCTTTTGCTTGGTTGAACATTTGCATATTAACCCCCTGCACCGGGTCTTCTCCCAGACCACCGGAGTATCCCCCCCCCCTCTCCCTTCTCCCGGTCTAGAAGGCCGCGCTGGCTGCCCCTCGCTGCCCTGACCTTAGCCGGCAGCCACATGGAAAACAGAGCACACAAAACACACATTTTCCAATCCTGTCTACCTGCCAGAGGGAACGGGACTGGGGCAGCCACGGGAGATGGCACCGCCAAACCATTAAGGAAAAGATGGTCATTAAGATGTTAACCGATTTGCACACATAGTGTTACTAAAGTGCAGTTATTGGAATAATGATGGTCATTGAAATAAGCTGATGATTATCATTGCATGTAAGCATTCGCTTATCCAGATCTTGAAGGTGACTTCCTGTAATGAAATATAATGCATGTATGCTCTACTGTACAACATCATGTCTTCCCCACTTAATTCTAGCTAATATTGCTATATTCCATCATATGAAGAGGAAGTGACTTGAATTATTTTAAAACTTTTAATGTTATTAACTAAATTATAATACAATAATGTTATTATCTATTGTCTTTTCTTACTATAAAATTAAAATGACCAGCATCTTGCCACTGAATTTAGACAGTGGCTTATGCAACTGCACTTGCTCACTGATGCATATACTGTACAGCAGCAGGTAGGCTGGGCATCAATCTGCAGGACCTTGGGACTCACCCACACGAACCATTAGCTCACCCTGCCTCAGCATTCAAGGCATGAGGTGGTGTATATTTAGCTTTCACTTGATAGTACTATAGGTACACCACATCATACAATTAGGTAATTAGATATGCTGTTATTTAAAGTATTAAGAAGCACGGTTAGGGATCTTGCTCCAGATCTATGCTTAATACTGTAATAATATATACAGTGAATTCAATACTGTAATTCATTCAACATTATATACATATTTACTGTTCTACTATTTACAGTACTTTTACTGTTATAATAAATACAGCAGCTGCTGGCTAATTGTTGCCAGTAAGTGACTGTTATTTTAACAATAAACCTTTTACATTGTAAGCTATAAACTGGTTGGGGATGGGTCTACCCTAACCGCTAGACACGTGTGGATTATTGTGCATTCACCACCGCTTCTATCTATCAAATATAAATTCCTTGACGAATATATTTTGCATTGAATTTACTACAACTTACATATATGTTATGATGCTTCTGTGCAATCTCATAATAAAACAATATTATAATACAGTTAATTGAATATATATAATTCTACATTATAAAAACAACTTGTTTTTTTAATATGGCCTGTATGTATATCTTATATCTTGCAGCTAAATATAGCTGCTTATGCACCTACACCAAAAAGGCTTGTCACATGTCAATTACCACGCACCATTAGACATGAGTGTGTCCATAGCTCTGGGGGGGGGGGGGGG